>SJYX01004114.1:65434-130974 GCA_006410675.1 Oreotragus oreotragus | reverse complement strand
TTGTTTCCATGTCCTGGCTATTATAAACAGTGCTGCAATGAACATTGGGGTACATGTGTCTCTTTCTATTCTGGTTTCCTCGATGTGTATGCCCAGCAGTGGGATTGCTGGGTCATAAGGCATTTATTTAAATAAATTTGTGTTATACCAAAAACAGTCCAGAGGATCTCCCATAAACTTATCATACAGAGATATAGCCCTTCTAACAGTGAACGAACGTTTTTCTATACATTAAAACACTTAAAAGATCATTCTGTATGTAGTTTTCTGTGTTCTATTTCTTATTGCTATGGTTTTATTTCCCCATATTAGGAAGTAACCAACATTTAACATTACTTAATACTCAGTTCTGTAAATAGAATTTTCTTTTATCTGAAAAAGCCTCTTTTGGACATTTAGATTCTTTCCCTTTTTTGTTTGTTAATAGAATATTTTGTACAGTAGTTCAGATTGTTTCCTGAATAGTCACGTCTAGAAGTAGAATTATTGGTTTGAAGAGTGAATAGTTTAGGTTACTTGACATGTGTGCTTAATTCTCCTCCATATAAATTGCACCAGTCTTAATTCCCACCAGTACACAGGAAAGTGTTAGGGTCACTACAGCCTTACCCAGATTAGGATCATCACTTAATGCTTTTTTCTTGGTTTTAATTTGCATTTGATTACTAGTGAGAATAAACTTCATCTATTTATATCCATTTGTAGTTTAAAATTCTTTTTTTCATTAGTGTGTGGCTTTTAAAATTGGTTTGGCCTTTTCTTGTTTGTCACTCTTTTTTCATTTTTTGAATGAATGTATTCAAAATTACCCATTCCTTTGTGGTTTCTTCCATTGCTGTTATGTTAAATAATTGTCTCTTGTTCAGCAACTTTTCTAGTGCTTTTGTTTTGTGTTGGTCTCTTATTTCTTAATTTTGAAATATATTTTACATACAAAATGTGTAAAACATAAACACCCATATATTTGCTACTGAGAACTTTCTGTGTATCCCCAACCCTGCCATTCACATGGCAGTTGCCTATCCTGCATTTGCTGTTACTCAGTCTCTTGCTTTTCATTAGCTTTGCCACCTGTGATGTATTCCTCACCACTGCTTGATTAAGTTAGCCTCTTTTTTGAACTGGAAATCAAAGCTGAATATATTTCTCCATGATTTGCATCTGTTGCTCAAGAGTCATTCTTACTGTAGTTGATTCCTTTTTACAGTCGTGGTGTATCAACAGTTCACAGAATGAAAATACCAATTGATAAATTTGGGGTTCTTTCTAGATTTTACTACTATGTACAATGCTGCTATAAACATTCTTAAACATATCTGATGCCTAGACTTTGTCTAGAGCAGTGGTTCTCAAAATTGGTCTAGGGACTATAGTTTCTTGAGATGATTTCAAAGAGCTTCAGAGTCCAAATTATTTCCGTAATAACACTAAGACATCATTTTCCTTTTTCACTGGCATTCTCTCACAAGCACACAGTGGGGTTTCCCAGAGGTTACATGGCATGTGATGATATTACTCTGACAGATGATAGAATAAAGTACTTGTGTGTGGTTATATTTAAATGTTTTCTCAGTTATGATACCTAATGTAGTAACTACCAGTAAATATAACCCATAGAGACAAAAATGCTTGGGGCTGGTACACTAAGACGACCCAGAGGGATGGTATGGGGAGGGAGGGGGGTTCAGAATGGGGAACGCGTGTATATCTGTGGCGGATTCATGTTGATGTATGGCAAAACCAATACAATATTGTAAAGTAATTAACCTCCAATTAAAATAAACTAATTAAAAAACGTCTTTAGCGGCCTCAGTTATTTTTTAAAACTCATTATTTTATATTGAATTATAGTTGATTTACAGTGTTGTAATAGTTTCACATGTACAGCAAAGGGAAGCAGCCATACATATATATACATGTATCCATTTTCCCCCAAACTCCCCTGTCATCCAAGCTGCTGCATAACACTGAGCAGAGTTCCCTGTGCTATACAGTAGGATCTTATTGGTTGTCCATTTTAAATATAGCAGTTCTTGTCATTCCCAAACTCCTAACCATCCCTTAACCTCATCTTTCCCCCCTGGCAACCATAAGTTCATTCTCTAAGTCTGTGAGTCTGTTTCTGTTTTGTCAATAAGTTCATTTGTATCATTTCTTTTTAAATTCCACATATAAGGGATGTTACGGGGGAATTTCTTCTTGTCTGAGGTAGCTCAGTGTGACTATCTCTGGGTCTATTCGTGTTGCTACAGATGGTGTTATTTCACTCTCTTTTATGGCTGGGTAATATTCCATTGTGTATATGTGTTGCATCTTCTTGACATATTCCTCAGCCAGTGGACGTTTCGGTTCCTTCGACTTGGCTATTGTAAACAGTGCTGCACTGAACATTGTGGTGCATGTAGCCCTTCAGATCATGTTTTTCTCTGAGTATGCCCAGGAATGGGATTGCAGGGTGATATGGTAGCTCCATTTTTAGTTTTTTAAGAAACTTCCATACTGTTCTCCATAACACTTGTAGAAACTTAACATTCCTACCAACAATGTAGGAAGGTTCCCTTCTTTCCATATCCTCTCTCGCATTTGTTGTTTGGATTTTTTGATGATAACCATCCTGAGTGGTGTGAGATGATATCTCCTTGTAGTTTTTATTCCCATTTCTCTAAAAATTAGTGATGTTGAACATCTTTTCATGTGCCTCTTGGCCATCTGTGTATCTTCTTTGGAGAAATGTCTCTTTAGGTCTTCTGCTCATTTTTTGATTGGATTGTTTTGATTATATTAACCGTCATGAGCTGTTTGTAAATTATGGAGACTAATCCCTTGTCAGTCACATCATTTGCAAATATTTTTTCCTACTGTCTGGGTTAGAAGAATTGATGCTTTTGAACTCTGGTGTTGGAGAAGACTCTTGAGAGTCCCTTGGACTGCAGGGAGATTCAACTAGTCCATCCTAAAGGAGATTAGTCCTGGGTGTTCATTGGAAGGACTGATGCTGAAGCCCCAACACTTTGGCTACCCAATTCGAAGAACAGACTCATTGGAAAAGACCCTGATGCTGGAAAAGATTGAAGATGGGAGGAGTAGGGGACGACAGGATGAAATGGTTGGATGGCATCACCAACTCCATAGACCTGAGTTTGAGTAAACTCCAGGAGTTGGAGATGAACAAGGAGGCCTGGCATGCTGCAGTCCATGGGGTTGCAAAGAGTCGGACATGACTTAGCGACTGAAATGACTGAACTGGGTTATCTTTTTGTTTTATTAATTGTTTCCATCACTGTGCAAAAGCTTTTGAGTTTAAGTAGGTCCCATTTGTTTGTTTTTATTTTCATTATTCTGGGAGACAGATTGCAAAAAAGTATTGCTGGGATTTATGACAGAGTGTGTTCTGCCTATGTTTTCCTCTAGGAGTTTTATAGTGTCTACTCTCACATTTAGGTCTTTAATACATTTTGAGCTTATTTTTGTGTATTGTGTTTAAGAATGATCTGATTTCATTTTTTTACATGTGGCTGTCTGATTTTCCCAGCACCATTTGCTGAAGAGATTGTCTTTCCAACATTGTGAAGTCTTGCCTCATTTGTCATAGGTTAATTGGCCATAGGTTAATGGGTTTATTTCTAGGCTTTGTGTCCTGTTTCATTGATCTGTATTTCTGTTTTTGTGTCAGTACCATAGTGTTTTGATGACTATAGCTTTGTAGTATCGTCTGAAGTCAGGGAGCCTGATGCCTCCAACTCCATTTTTCTTTCTCAAGATTGCTTTGGCTGTTTGATGTCTTCTGTGTCTCCATACAAATTTTTGTTCTAGTTCTGTGAAAAATGCCATTGGTAACTTGCTGGGGATTGCAATCTGTAGATTGCCTTTGGTGGTATAGTCAGTTGCATGATACTGATTCTTCCAGTCCATGAACATGATATGATCTCCATTTTTCTTTCTCAAGATTGCTTTGGCTGTTTGATGTCTTCTGTGTCTCCATACAAATTTTTGTTCTAGTTCTGTGAAAAATGCCATTGGTAACTTGCTGGGGATTGCAATCTGTAGATTGCCTTTGGTGGTATAGTCAGTTGGATGATACTGATTCTTCCAGTCCATGAACATGATATGACATTTCTTTCCATCCATCTGTGTCAGAGTACAGATCTCTTCTCTCTTAGGTAGGTTTATTCCTAAGTATTTTATTCTTTTTGATGATGATAGATGGAATTGTGTCTTGAATTTCTTTTTCATCTTTTGTTGTTAGTATATAGAAATCCAACAGATTTCTGTGTATTAATTTTGTAACCTGCAACTTTACCAAATTCATTGAGTTCTAGTAGTTTTCTGGTAGCATCTTTAGGATTATCTATGTGTAGTATCATGTTATTTGTGAACAGTGACAGTTACCTTTTTTTCCAGTTTAGATTCCCTTTATTTCTTTTTCTTCTCTGATTGCTGTATGTAGCTAGGACTTTCAGAATTATTTTGAATAAAAGTGATGAGAGTGGACATCCTTGTCTTGTTCCTGATCCTAGAGGGAAAGCTTTCAGTTTTTCACCATTGAGTATGATGTTAGCTGCAGGTGTGTCATATATGGCCTTTATTATGTTGAGATAGATTCCCTTTATGCCCATTTTTGGAGTGTTTTTAATCATAAATGGCTGCTGAATATTGTCAAAAACATTTTTGGAGTCTGTTGAGATGGTTATATGATTTTTATTCTTCAGTTTGTTGATGTAGTGTATCACACTGATTGATTTGCAGATACTGAAAAATCCTTACATCCCTGGGATAAATCACACTTGATCCTGTTGTAAGATTCTTTTAATCTATTGTTGGATTTAGATTGCTAATATTTTATTGAGGATGTTTGCATCTGTGTTCATCAATGACATTGGCCTGTAATTTTCTTTTTTGTGGTATCTTTATATGATTTTGGTATCAGGGTGATTATGACCTCATAGAATGAATTTGGGAGCTTTCCATCCACTGCAGCTTTTTGGAAGAGTTTTACAAGGATAGGTGTTAGCTCTTATCTAAATGTTTGATAGAATTTGCCTGTGAAGCCATCAGGTCCTGGACTTTTGTTGGGAGTTTTTTAAAATCACGTTTTCAGTGCTGGTGATTGATCTGTGCATATTTTCTATTTCTTCCTGATTCAGTCTTGGGAGACTGTACCTTTCTCAGAAATTGTCCATTTCTTCCAGTTTGTCCATTTTATTGGTATATGGTTGCTTGTGGTAGTCTCTTAGGATCCTTTGTACTTTTGTAGTGTCAGTTGTAACTTCTTCATTTCTAATTTTATTGATTTGAGTCCTCTCCATTTTTTATTTAATGAGCCTAGCTAAAGGTTTAGCAATTGCATTTCTTTTCAAAGAACGAGTCTTTAGTTTTCATTGATCTTTTCTATTGTTTTCTTCATTTTTCATTTATTTCTGCTCTGATCTTTATGGTTTCTTTCCTGCCACTCACTTTGGATTTTGTTTGTTCTTTCTGTATTTGTTTTAGGTGTAAGTTTAGGCTGTTTGATATTTTTCTTGTTTCTTGAGGTAAAATTGCATTGCTCTGAACTTCCCTCCTAGAACTGCTTTTGTTGTGTTCCATATGTTTTTGATCATTGTGCGCTCATTTTCATTTATATCTAGCTGTTTTTTGGTTTCCTCTTTGATTTCTTCAGTGATCCATTGGTGGTTTAGTACCATATTGTTTAGCATCCACCTGTTTGTATTTTTTTTAATAGTTTTTCTTCTTATAGTTTATTTCTAACCTTGTAGCATTGTGATTGGAAGAGACGCTTGATATGATTTCAGTTTTCTGATAATCATGATGATGTGATCACTAATCTAGAGCCAGACATCTTGGAATGTGAAGTCAAGTGGGCCTTAGAAAGCATCACTACGAACAAAGCTAGTGGATGTGATGGAATTCCAGTTGAACTGTTTCAAATTCTGAAAGATGATGCTGTGAAAGTGCTGCACTCAATATGCCAGCAAATTTGGAAAACTCAGCAGTGGCCACAGGACTGGAAAAGGTCAGTTTTCATTCCAGTTCCAAAGAAAGGCAATGCCAAAGAATGCTCAAACTACCGCACAATTGCACTCATCTCACACGCTAGTAAAGTAATGCTCAAAATTCTCCAAGCCAGGCTTCAGCAATATGTGAACCGTGAACTCCCTGATGTTCAAGCTGGTTTTAGAACAGGCAGAGGAACCAGAGATCAAATTGCCAACATCCGCTGGATCATGGAAAAAGCAAGAGAGTTCCAGAAAAACATCTATTTCTGCTTTATTGACTATGCCAAAGCCTTTGACTGTGTGGATCACAATAAACTGTGGAAAATTCTGAAAGAGATGGGAATACCAGACCACCTAACCTGCCTCTTGAGAAATCTGTATGCAGGTCAGGAAGCAACAGTTAGAACTGGACATGGAACAACAGACTGGTTCCAAATAGGAAAAGGAGTACGTCAAGGCTGTATATTGTCTCCCTGCTTATTTAACTTATATGCAGAGTACATCATGAGAAACGCTGGACTGGAAGAAACACAAGCTGGAATCAAGATTGCCGGGAGAAATATCAATAACCTCAGATATGCTGATGACACCACCCTTATGGCAGAAAGTGAGGAGGAGCTAAAAAGCCTCTTGATGAAAGTGAAGGAGGAGAGCGAAAAAGTTGGCTTAAAGCTCAACATTCAGAAAACGAAGATCATGGCATCCGGTCCCATCACTTCATGGGAAATAGATGGGGAAACAGTGGAAACAGTGTCAGACTTTATTTTTTGGGGCTCCAAAATCACTGCAGATGGTGACTGCAGCCATGAAATTAAAAGACGCTTACTCCTTGGAAGAAAAGTTATGACCAACCTGGATAGTATATTCAAAAGCAGAGACATTACTTTGCCGACTAAGGTCCGTCTAGTCAAGGCTATGGTTTTTCCTGTGGTCATGTATGGATGTGAGAGTTGGACTGTGAAGAAAGCTGAGTGCCGAAGAATTGATGCTTTTGAACTGTGGTGTTGGAGAAGACTCTTGAGAGTCCCTTGGACTGCAAGGAGATCCAACCAGTCCATTCTGAAGGAGATCAACCCTGGGATTTCTTTGGAAGGAATGATGCTAAAGCTGAAACTCCAGTACTCTGGCCACCTCATGCTAAGAGTTGACTCATTGGAAAAGACTCTGATGCTGGGAGGGATTGGGGTCAGGAGGAGAAGGGGACGACCGAGGATGAGATGGCTGGATGGCATCACAGACTCGATGGACGTGAGTCTGAGTGAACTCCGGGAGATGGTGATGGACAGGGAGGCCTGGTGTGCTGCAAAGAGTCAGACACGACTGAGCGAGTGAACTGAACTGTGGCCCAGCATGTGGTCAGTCCTGGAGAACATTACATATGCATTTGGAAAGAATGTGTATTCT
Source organism: Oreotragus oreotragus (assembly GCA_006410675.1). Classification (NCBI taxonomy): domain Eukaryota; kingdom Metazoa; phylum Chordata; class Mammalia; order Artiodactyla; family Bovidae; genus Oreotragus; species Oreotragus oreotragus. Next base: position 123,574 of record SJYX01004114.1, on the reverse strand, counting down.
GCTGTGGGTTTTTTTTTTTTTTTGTATTGGGGTATAGCCGATTAACAAACAATGTGATAGTTTCAAGTGAACAGCAAAGGGTCTCAGGTATTCATATACATGTATCCATTCTCCCCACACTCCCCTTCTGCTGCTTTAAAAAATAAATTGTTGCTTCATTTGACTGTGCTGGGCCTTTGCCACTGCATGCAGACTTTCTCTAGTTGTGGTCAGTGGGAGCTGCTCTTGTTGCCATGCATGGGGCTCTTACTGCAGAGCACAGGCTCTAGGGCGCATGGGCTTCAGTAGTTGTGGTGCGCAGGCTTTGCTGCCCCACTACGTGTGCAGTCTTCCCAGAGCAGGGACTGAAGCCATGTCTCCTGCATTGGCAGGAGGATTGTTAACCACTGGACCACCAGGGAAGTCTTGTTCTGTTGTCTTTGATGGAATGTAGAGCCCTCAGTGTAAAAGGCATCCAGAGACCAAGAAGTTTGAAAACTTCTGTAGCCAACTGTGAACTAGGTGGCTGGTAGAATAGATACTCAGTCCGCTGTACGAGATAATCTAGTTTCCAAAGTGATTTCACCTGCTTTTATTTTAACCAGCAGTTTTTGAATGTCCTTGTTTTTCCACACCTTAAAAACTGACATTGTTAGTGTTTTTTTTTTTTTTTTTTTTCCCATTTGATGCCATTGTTAGAGTATCTTATTGTGGTTTTGATTTGCATTTCTTTGAGTACAAATGAGATTGAGCATCTCTTCATATTTTTATGGGCCATTTGGTTTCTGCTTATGAAAATAACTTCTTCAGATTCTCTTGGCCCTTTGTTCTTATTTTTAAATTTTAGAATCAGTTTATTATGGTTTTGCAATCCCCCCTGCAAAAAAAAAAAAAAAAAAAAAACGAACCTCTTTGAGGATTTTGAGTGGAATTGTGTTAAATCAGAAGATCAATTTTGGGAAACTTGACATAACAATGGTTAAATCTTCGGAGAACTTGGTATACCTATCAGCCAAACTCTTCCTTATGGAAAGATTTATAATTTTCTCCATAAAGGTTAACCCACTTTTATTCAGTTTATTTCTGTATACTTTGTTTTATTTTTGTGATACTTTAGACAGTATCTCTTCAGAATGTATTTTCTAGATGATTGTTGCTGGTTTATAGAAAGTATGTTTGACTTTTTACATTAATATTGGACTCGAACCTTATTCATTTCAATTTATCTCTAGATAAGTTGGCAGTTTCTTTGTAGATTATAGTATCACCTTGAAATAATAACTAATTGTCATTAACGATTTTTATAACTTTTAAGTACTTTTGCTTTATACTGGCTGGAACCTTTAAGAACACTGTTGAATCCGTGATAAAAGCCTACTTATCTTATTCCTGATCTTAGATAGCCCAAACAAGATCTCTGTAGATATCTTTTATCAGAATGAATAGGTTTCCTTCTGTTCCTCCTTTGCTAGTTTTGGTTTTTGTTCATTGTTTTGTTCCCATCACAATTAAGGAGTGAATTTTACTAAAAGCATTTTCTTTATCTGTTGAATACATTGTATCTGAAATGTTCACTTGGTTTTTCTCTTTTAATCTGTTAATATAGTTTATTGTATTACTTGGTTTTAAAAATATTTATTTGCTGTGGTCAATTGATATTTTCAGTAGCTGATGTTTTCTTTGAAAATTTTGCATCTGTGTTCAAATATTGGTCTGTAAATTTCCTTTCTTGTATTTTTCTTGTGTGTCAGAATTATTCAGACTTCATAAAATCAGTTACAAGTGTTTCCTCTTTTCTCTTCCCTGAAAGAAATGGTCATTGTGTAGTTCTAACTTGAAAGTGAAAATGAAGTCGCTCCGTCGTGTCCGACTCTTTGCGACCCCATGGACTGTAGCTTACAAAGCTCCTCAGTGAGTTCTAACTTGGTTCCTCATAAATTACTGCTCTTCCAATTTGTTGTTGTTTTTTATTAGTGTTTGCTTTTATACCTTGTATTTGCTAATATCTTTATCATTTCTTCCTAAGTTTCAGATCTTTTATCTGGTATCATTATTGTTTCATCTTGAGTATAATCTTTAGATTTTCCCTTGGTGGGATCTTGGTGGTAAATTTAATTTTGAAAGTGTCTTTATTTTTACTACCTTTTTAATTACACAGTTAACCTTGAGCAATGCCTTCACCTTACTAGGCTGAGGGAGAGGAAATGGTTAGAGAAGTAGAAGAACCAGGAAACTTTAGTATCATAGATGATCTCTGAGAGGAGAATTTCAGGGACAGGAAGGTAAGTAGTGAATAGAAGGAACCTCTGTGGGTAAAAGTACATAAAACTTGAATTTTTCTTATCAGCTGCCCTCTCTGGAAAGGAAGGGTGGAGTTACACTTTTAAAGTGTAATTACACTCGTGGATATTTTACATAAACTCTCGATTATGAACCATCCAAGGGATCGGCCCAGGCTTTGTTGATCTTTGCATCTGCAATTCCTAGCTCTCTTTTGAGCTAACATATGATGAATGATCATAAATTAGTCCTCATAATTACTGAATTATGTTTTATCCCCAAGAGAGGAAGCCTTTAGAAGATAGGTACAGACACTTCGATTTCCTTAAATTGTGCCGTGACATTTTCCAGGTCAACTTTTGAAAGTTGTCATGGTCACAGTAAGAGGAAAAGATGTTAAGAGTTTATCGATTTTTGTCCTTATTGCATATCTACAGACCATGTAATATGATTGAGTAACTTTGTATGTAGAATATGTAGTTGTGCTTTGAGAACTTTTGTAAACAGTCCCCACATATTAAGTCATAAAGGAAGTCTCAGAAATTCTAAAGCAACTAGATCATACAGACCATGGTCTCACCCCAGGAGGCAACTGTATAAGAAGTCATAATCAAAAGGTACTTAAAAGTAAATTGAATGTTAGGAAATTAAAATAACACCTCTAAATAGCCTTAGAAAGCATCACTAAGAACAAAGCTAGTGGAGGTGATGGAATTCCCGTTGAGCTGTTTCAAATCCTGGAAGATGATGCTGTGAAAGTGCTGCACTCAATATGCCAGCAAATTTGGAAAACTCAGCAGTGGCCACAGGACTGGAAAAGGTCAGTTTTCATTCCAATTCCAAAGAAAGGCAATGCCAAAGAATGCTCAAACTACCGCACAATTGCACTCATCTCACACGCTAGTAAAGTAATGCTCAAAATTCTCCAAGCCAGGCTTCAGCAATATGTGAACCGTGAACTCCCTGATGTTCAAGCTGGTTTTAGAACAGGCAGAGGAACCAGAGATCAAATTGCCAACATCCGCTGGATCATGGAAAAAGCAAGAGAGTTCCAGAAAAACATCTATTTCTGCTTTATTGACTATGCCAAAGCCTTTGACTGTGTGGATCACAATAAACTGTGGAAAATTCTGAAAGAGATGGGAATACCAGACCACCTAACCTGCCTCTTGAGAAATCTGTATGCAGGTCAGGAAGCAACAGTTAGAACTGGACATGGAACAACAGACTGGTTCCAAATAGGAAAAGGAGTACGTCAAGGCTGTATATTGTCTCCCTGCTTATTTAACTTATATGCAGAGTACATCATGAGAAACGCTGGACTGGAAGAAACACAAGCTGGAATCAAGATTGCCGGGAGAAATATCAATAACCTCAGATATGCTGATGACACCACCCTTATGGCAGAAAGTGAGGAGGAGCTAAAAAGCCTCTTGATGAAAGTGAAGGAGGAGAGCGAAAAAGTTGGCTTAAAGCTCAACATTCAGAAAACGAAGATCATGGCATCCGGTCCCATCACTTCATGGGAAATAGATGGGGAAACAGTGGAAACAGTGTCAGACTTTATTTTTTTGGGCTCCAAAATCACTGCAGATGGTGACTGCAGCCATGAAATTAAAAGACGCTTACTCCTTGGAAGAAAAGTTATGACCAACCTGGATAGTATATTCAAAAGCAGAGACATTACTTTGCCGACTAAGGTCCGCCTAGTCAAGGCTATGGTTTTTCCTGTGGTCATGTATGGATGTGAAAGTTGGACTGTGAAGAAAGCTGAGCGCCGAAGAATCGATGCTTTTGAACTGTGGTGTTGGAGAAGACTCTTGAGAGTCCCTTGGACTGCAAGGAGATCCAACCAGTCCATTCTGAAGGAGATCAACCCTGGGATTTCTTTGGAAGGAATGATGCTAAAGCTGAAACTCCAGTACTTTGGCCACCTCATGCGAAGAGTTGACTCATTGGAAAAGACTCTGATGCTGGGAGGGATTGGGGGCAGGAGGAGAAGGGGACGACCGAGGATGAGATGGCTGGATGGCATCACGGACTCGATGGACGTGAGTCTGAGTGAACCCCGGGAGATGGTGATGGACAGGGAGGCCTGGCGTGCTGCGATTCATGGGGTCGCAAAGAGTCGGACACGACTGAGCGACTGAACTGAACTGAAATAACCATGGATTAGCAACTTCCTAGCAATGCATGTAATTCTTCTGCTAAATAACCCAGAGAGTAAAGAGAATATCACAATGGAAATTACAAAATACTTAAAGCTGACCAAGAGAATGTCTGTGGTCTTTACATTCATTTCTTAGGAATCGAGGCCCAAATAAAAATCAACTTGGAGTTCGTGTAAATAAATAAATAAATACAAAAAAAAAAAAAAGAAACTAAAAAATGAACATGAGTAAATATAGAGAAAGTAGAAGGGAATAAGAGCAGATGATTATGGTATAGGAAAAAAGATAGTAGATGTAATAAACCTAAGCTGACTTTTTGAAAGGATTAGTAAAATAGACAAACCTAGGATGACCGAATAGGAGGAAAAGGAGACGGCAAAAACATCCACTAGGAACAAAAAGCAGATAGAATTATAGATGTGGCAGAGAGTTTAAAAATTATAAAAGAGAATATAATGACAAGCTTTGTCACAGTAAGTTAGAAAACAGATTACATGGAAAGCTTTCCAGAGAAAAGAAAAATCATCTAAAATTGTCTCAATAAAAAGTAAAAAGCCTAAATATATCAATGACTGTTAAAGTAAATTGAATTGGTAGGCATAGTCCTCTACATTCTCCCTGCCCTACCACCATAAAGGCACACGCAGACACATAAGGCCCAAGCAAGCACTTTTGTTAGCCCCAGGAATGTAAAGATAATTCATGATTAGAAAATACAGGGGGATTCATGTGGATGTATGGCAAAACCAATACAATATTGTAAAGTAATTAGCCTCCAATTAAAATAAATTAATTTAAATTTAAAAAGAAAAAAGAAAAGAAACTGCAGGGGAGGAACTACTACATTCACAAAATGCTTCTCAGGGAAATTTTAATGGGCACAGTTCAACCACCAAAACTATTTAGAAAAGCAAGTATTGAGAATTGTCTTTCATCTCTTGGGCCTCTTCACTCCCTTTTCTCCTTGTCTTTTTAACTAGCCGTATCTGTTTTCTCTTTCTTTTTTTCTATTATTTGTTGAAGCAAATCCAAACATATTTGCAGTAACAAGATTAAATGAGGGAAAATGTGTATTTCAATAAAGACAGAAACCACACTGGCTATAATTCACCATTATGAAAAGCAAACAAAACTTTTACCAAACAAGGTAACTTGTTTTCTTAACTCTTCTAAAAGTCCTACAGCAAAAGTCACGGTTAATCATGAAACTTCAAAATGATTCCCAGAAAGTCAGGCAAAAGACAATGATCTCCAATATTATTTCTATAATTCTACAGGATATAAAACAAGCTAGTTATCAATGTGGCAAGGAAAATAAGAGGTGTAAGGTTTTCAAGTCTTGGCTCATGATAGCAACACAAAAATCTCTAAACTTTCTAATGAATTGTTATTAAAGAACATTGAAAGAAGACTCCAACAGAGAGAGAGGTGAGTCACCAAGATATAATGTCTTGTACATATTGAGCATATGAACTCAGTTCTTGAAGGATAGGAGCTGAAGCAGAAAGCCCCTCCCCTCCCTACAACAGACCAGAAGTCAGCAAAGTTCTGTTGTATGTTGTGTCTTATTAATTTATTTTGGTTGCGCTGGCTCTTCTTTCCTATGTCCAGGTTTCTCTAGTTGCAGAAAGCAGAAGCTACTCTTGGTTGTGGTGTGCAGGCTTCTCATTGCGGTGGCTTCGCTGGTTGCAGAGCACAGGCTCTAGGGTTCAGGGACTGCAGTAGTTGCAGCGCTTAGGCTCGGTAGTTCCAGCATGTGGGCTCTAGGGTGTGCAGACTTCAGTGGCTGTGGCTCTTTGGCTTAGTTGGCTCTGCAGCATGTGGAATTTTCCCAGGCAAGAGATCGAACCCGTGTGCCCTGCATTGCCAAGTGGATTCTTATCCACTGGACCACCAGGGAAGTCCCCGTTTGTGTTTTTAATAGCCCTTGAGCTCAGAATGGTTTTTCTATTTGTTAAGCGTTGCTTAAAAAAAAAAAAAAAAAAAAAAATCAGCAACAGAGGCCACATGTGGCCGTCAGAGGCTAAGATCCTTAGATGTTTATCCTCTGGCCCTTTACCAAACAATTTTGCCAACCCCTGTAGTAGCACCGGAGTTTTCAAAGTGTGGTCTCTGAAGCAGCAGCATTCTGTAGGGACTTGCTGCAAGTGCAGATTCTGACATCTCACCCACAAATTACTGGGCCCCATGAATTTAGAGGTAGGGCCCCAGTCATCCCTGTTTTAACACGTCTTTCCTGGTGACTCTGCTGCTAAGTCACTTCAGTCGTGTCCGACTCTGTGTGACCCCATAGACGGCAGCCCACCAGGCTCCCCCATCCCTGGGATTCTCCAGGCAAGAATACTGGAGTGGGTTGCCATTTCCTTCTCCAATGCATGAAAGAGAAAAGTGAAAGTGAAGTCGCTCAGTCTGTCTGACTGTTAGCGACCCCATGGACTGCAGCCCACCAGGCTACTCCGTCCATTGGATTTTCCAGGCAAGAGTACTGGGGTGGGGTGCCGGGTGACTCTGATAGGTGCTAAAGTTTGAGAATTGCTGCTGGAGGTCAGTGGCTTAATCCCACTGTAGACAGTCACCTGCTTGGCAGTCTCTCACTGGAAAGCTTCACAGGAAAGAAGAGATTCAGGGTAGGTTGTGGCCAATCAGCAGAGGATGCCCTTAAAGGAATATTTGTTATTTCAGCCTAATCACTCACATTGTTGACATATACAGGCTCCAGCCAATAGAAATCGTCCATCTAGTACAAATGCTCTTCCAGGGCCCCACCAGGACTTTGATCAGTGCTCAGAGTCTTGGAGAAATAACAGATGCTAAGAGGTTTTAAGGGCTTCCCTGGTGGCTCAGTGGTAAAGAATCTGCCTGCTAATTCAGGAGACTCGGGTTTGATGGATCAGGAATCCGCTGGAGAGGAAATGGCAACCCACTCCGGTATTCTTAACTGGAGAATCCCATGGACATTGGAGCCTGGTGGGCTACAGTCCATGGGGGTCACAAAGAGTTGGGCATGACTTAGTGACCAAACACACACTCATGAGATTTCACACTACTGTTTGAGTTGTATATTTTCTGCTTTTTGATATTATGACACCCAGTTGATAACTGTTCTCTGTTTTTCATTATTAAAATACTGTTGCATTTTTTAACCTTTTATATGAATTCTAGGCACATTTCTAATAACTACAATATAATTTCAAGATTTTCTCAACTGACTAATAGGTCAATTAGAATTTAGGTTTCTGTTCATGAGTAGCATTCTACCTTATGTTAATAAAAATTCATTGGTATTGTGTTAAAAGTTTTCAAAGTGTCCTTGATCTTCATAAGACTGAAAAGGCAGACCTTATCTCCATTTTACAGAGAAGAAAAGTCAGGCCTGGAGTGACTTGCTTAGTCTTTCTGAACATAGTTAATAGCAGGGGTCTTCTGATTCCATCACTGTCCCATATCCTGAATCTGGCTATGAATTTTTTTCATATTTGTTAACCTCAAAACATAGTTTCTGGCTGGTTTGTAATTTCACCAGCCAACAAATGCAAGAGAGAGAAAAGTTAATAATGGAATTTGCTGTTTTATGAGTAAGCACTGTACTTTCTTTATCTTGCAACATTTAAAAGTGTGTATGTGAGAGAGCTCGAAGGAAACGTGCATGTGCATACGGGGGAAGAGAGTTGAGAGGAGTCATCTTTTCTCTGGAACAGTTAGTCCTGTCTGACTCAGAGGTTAATCACCATAGCCACTTATCTGGTTCTTTCTCAGCAAAATTAGGAGTGTCCAGTTGGCTTGGTGATATACTGTATAAATATAAGACCAATTTATAGAGCAAAATTCATATAAGGAGAAATAGTAGAAAGAGACAGTAAACTGTAATAAGTGTGGCAATAGTTCATTAAGGTTTCTTAACAGAGGAGTGGCCAGAAATGAGCTTTGAGCTGTTTTGAACAAGTGCAAGGATGAGGCTTCAAAGTCTGCTACTTGAGATTCACGTTGGTTGGTGATGCAGTTTTCACTGGTCCTCAGCAAGATGGAAGTAATAAGGACAAGGTATTAGTGTACACATACATCTTTGTATGAGACGGATCTCTTCTTTATCTCTGTGCTTTAGTCACTGAGAGGTAAAGTGATGTCTTAGGTGGGGAGTGGGAAAGGTTTTGATATCTTCAGATACCTTCTGGGTGTACATCTTTAGCTTTTCCCTGTAACATCTGGATTTACCAAAGGACAGGTTTTCAGAAAACTCCTTAACACTTGAGGGTTCTGTGGAAGTTCCTTCTACCCTTCTAGGTTCTTTAACTGATCTCATAAATTGATAAAAGACAGATCAACAGGAGAAAAGCAAACATTTAATAACATGTATACCTCCTATATACGTTGAGAGAGACCCAGGAGAACTGAGTCACTCTCCAAAGTGGCTCAAGCCACCACCTTCACTACCATCTCCAGCTAAAGACAAAAGAAAATGTCGGGGTGGGGAGTCAGTTATTAGAGATGACCAGGAAGAGCTCAGTAAATAAGGGTATGGTTGTGCAGATTTAAGTAAGTCCTTACCTTTTGTGTTGATAAGTTTCAGAAGATTTCGCATCATTCTTCTCTTCCTGTTACAGAGAGGGCAGCATCCTTACAAATGGAGGCTTCCCTTATAAAAGGATGACTTCTTATAAAAGGATAACTTTTTCATATAAAAGGATGGCTTCTGCTCACCTTTTAGAGCTTTTCATGTATTTTCTGTTTATTAAAAATAGCTCAAAATAATCAGTATACCAGAGAAGCATGTTTGGGGCTGTGTATTTTGCCTCCCTTCAGCTCAGTTGTCTGGGGGCTGTGTTGCAGCAAACTGTGATGTCGTAAACAGTGTTGCACTTGGTCTTGTGGTCCAGGTCAAGTTTTCCTTAGCTCGAATGCTCAGTTTTCTGTTTCTCTGGCTCCTTCCTTCTCTCCCTCTCCTTACCTTAGCCCTCTTCTGCCCCAACTTGTCTCTTGCCTCTCTCCCTCCACCTACATAACCTTCTCCCTAGTCCTCTCTTGCTCTCTCTTTTCCAGCACTCTTATTTCCATTTCTATCTAGGGATAATGTCAAACAACAGGCATCTCATATGTTTAAGTACATGTTTTATTAATAGCAACCATTTTAATCTAAATGGAAATTTCTGATGGCAAAAATCTTCATTCCTAAAAGCTCTCCAGGAGCAGTAAGCTTTGAATTTCTTGGTAAGGGACACTGTAGTGATAATACCAACAGGGGTAGAAATAATGATAATAACAGCAAGTATGTTTGATTCTTCTGCTTATGGCTAATAATTTTCTGAGTTTTCACCACTTACCACATGTTTTCCTGGGGAAGTGGTTCTCAGAGTTTAGTCTGTGGATCCATGGAGATGCCAAGGGCTCTTCAGGAACCCATGAGGTCAGAGCTGTTTTCACAGTGATGCTAAGAAGCCTCTTGCGTTTTTCATTTGCTCTGATTACATGGAAGTATTGGTAGGCAAAGTTGTTGCCTCCTCAGCCTGAATCAAGGTGAATGGCCAATGTAGTCTTCATTGTCAGCATGGTCAGTTAAAACTTTTTTTTTAAGTCAGTGTTATTTTAGAAAGCCTCTGATGAACAAATAAGTTTTATTAAATCTTGACCCTTGAGTGCATGTTCTTCAAGTGTTCTGGGTAACAGAATTGAGAAGTACTCATAAAATACTTTTGTGCATTTGAGTTACCAACTAAATTAGTCATATTTTTCATGGACTACCCATTTTATTTGAAAGAACAACTGTTAAGTAAACTGTGGTTATTCAGACTTGGGTTTTTGGGAGAAATTTTCTTGAAGGCAGACAGTAATTTCAAGGAAAACACCATATCGGTCCATTGGAAAAAGTTGTCCAGTGGCCAAACTGGATGGATGGTCCTTCTGGAGGGGCAGGTGTTCCCAGCAGCCTTTTTGCTTTGAATATTGATGAATGTTTGAATAGCAGAGCTAAAATACCATTTTCTAAGGTTTATCTACAACAGAGTATGCATTAGAAAAGTAGAGACCAGATATTGAAAGCCATATCCAAGCTCACACTCTACAATACATGATTTATGGCCTCATGTTATATTTTATAGTGCTTTAAACGTTCAGGTACTTTTATATATATACATTTTTATCCAATCCTCACACAACCCTATGAGTATCTAATGTAATGTAAAGATATGGAAATTGGGTCTCAAAGAAGATAATTCCATGAATGTGCTTTATATTCCCCTACCCTTTCATCTGTTATCCATGAAGGCCTGAAATAAGTCAGAACAAATGGAGAGGAGATAGAATCTATATAATTTGGCAACTAACTAGGGGCAAAAAAAATCGGAGATGAAGGTGGTTTTCTGAAATATCTTCTTTGGGCACCTGGGAGGGTACCATTGCCTGAGAAAATAAAAATAGGAAAGGAAAAGATTCAGTCCACAAATATTTCCTAAAAGTCTTTTCATTGGCTCTGCTGTAATCTGCTCTGGGGGCTTCTTAGGATGTATAGACTGTGCTGTTAAGATCTCTGTACAGGAAGATATGGCATAAATGCCAGTAACTCTGATTCAAGGGGAAATGCACTAAGTGCCTTAAGAAAGGCATAGTTCAGGTCCACTAGCTATTCACAGGGAAGGAATTACTTCTGGGCCTAGGGAAAACTTTATGGAAGAGGAAGCATTTGTAACGAGTCTTACAGAATGGTAGAATTTGTATGTGCAGAGGTGGTTGTAAGAAGACGAAGAAACTTCAATTACAGGAAAATAGAGGGGGGCGTGGAAGGAGGGTATAGAGGTATGTAGAGGTTGATGAGAACACAGCTTGTGTGTAGGTGGATAATGAGACATCATTGGCAACAATTACTCCAACTAGGGCTTTCCTGGTGTCTCAGGTGGTAAAGGATCTGCCTGCAATGTGGGAGACCTGGGTTTAGTTCCTGGGTTGGGAAGATCCCTGGAGAAGGAAATGGCAACCCACTCCAGTACCCTTGCCTGGAGAATCCCATGGACCTCTGTCCGTGAATGTAGCCTGGCAGGCTACAGTCCAGAGGGTCGCAAAGAGTCAGATATGACTGGGCAACTAACACAAGCACGCACACACATTCCAATGAACTATGGGAAATGTTGACTGCTACATACATCATTTCCGTTTTGGATTTAGTTCCTTTTCAAAAAAGACATTTGCCAAACACATGTCTTTTTAAGTACGACTTAGTTATTTCTTTACACAAAAGTTCATTTTTCGTTGACTAGGGTGAGGACTTCAAGTTCCAATAACATAATTGCTCTTCCCAGATCTTCGTTTATGGTTTTAGAGAGGGTTCTGCAAAATATTTTACTATGTTCTTATTTTTTACACCCGTGGTGGCTTGTCTTGAAATAAAGCTGCAATTTTTAGATAACTTTTAGTCACACTTAGAAATTCCATCAATCCTTTAAATTGCATTTTCATCTGAACTGCATCCCTGTGTCTATCTTCAAATAGCTTAGCTTTATCCTTCCGGTCTTTCTTCTCCTTTGGTATTAGTACTGGTTATCATTCACTGCAGAATTTATCTGACATGGATACTTATTACTGTTTTTCCCCTAGATAAGTCAGATAAGTATGATTCACGTGATGTTGAAAGACTACAGCAAGATGATAACTGGGTTGAAAGTTACTTGGCTTGGAGGCATAATGTCGTAGATGAAACACTGAAGATGCTTGATGAGAGTTTTCAGTGGAGGAAAGAAATGGCTGTCAATGGTAAGCTGTTCAATTTAACCTTGACTGTGTACTGTATCCCTCCCCTGCATAAATGTTACTATTTTACATGTATTGAATAGCATATTTGGAAATATTCTTGGCAGTCATCATAAATATCAGGGTACGAGGTTTTATAAAGACCCAGTAACACTTTGAGAGAAGCATCTCATAAATAAGTCTTGAAAGTAGAATTATTCACAAGGAAATCAGATTGCCAAGGAGCCAAATCACACTCACGTTCTTCACTAACAGCACAGTCTCCTATTCTGTAGTTTTTTGGTTTAGAACCTTAATTAAACTAGCAGCTCAGCATCTTTACCACCAAGCCTGAAGAAGAAGAGACACTATTTGCCTGTTTTTCTCAGTTGTTGCCTTGTCTCTGCCTCTATTCCTATGGTTGCTTGTGTTAATAGGTGCTCCATGTGGAATTACTAGATGAATGGGAATCCCCAAAATGCAAGCTTATCCCCAAGGATGCCTGTAGCCGCCTCCTCTTAACATCTTGATTTCAAGGTCCAATTCTAGATTGAAATTGCGCCCCCTTCCCTGGAAAAAAAAAAGTTTTAAATCTTAGAGGGGATTATATAGTAGTCTTCAAGTAAATGAAGACCTCTTTTCAGGAAAGGTTACCCATTATCTCCTCCTAAAAAATTTAACAGGAAGAAATTGGCACAACTACTGGTTTCAGTTCAGTCACTCAGTTGTGTCCAACTCTTTGTGACCCCACATACTGCAGCACTCCAGGCCTCCCTATCCATCACCAACTCCTGTAGTAAGTCATTGAAACTACTGGTTTCAATGAGGTTTAAAGAAGGGTTTCCTGACCGTAAGGATTATAAACTCTGGAGTGACTGAGTCTGGAGATTTAATACAAAATAGTCAACAAATAAATCCAGAGCAGATACTCTTTCCAGTCATCATATTTGGAGAAGGAATCTATCAGAAGGAGGGTATTGTAAAAATCATTTGATTGGAAATATAAAAACTAGGTAATTTGAGCAGTGAGCATTTATTAACCAAGCAAGAAATGTAAACCTGATATTCCTAAATCGTTTAAGTACAGGATAAACCTTAAACTCAACAATAGTTTTCTCTTATATAGAATTGCTAGCTTCTAGTGGCCAATAGCAGAGATATGATGAAAGAGGGGTGAAGAAAGATAAAGACATCTTTGAGAGTTCTTGGGGAAGTACTGATGAATGACACAAAAGCCTTGCTGTGTTGGTTCTTGACCCTGCTAGAGAGCAGGCCTCCTGCTAAAGGATCTAGCATTTTTCTTGAAGTATTTCCCACCTGTGCCAAGATTATAAATGTGTTAGCCTCTGCTAGTTACCAGACTTTGTAGAAAAATAGACTAAAACATTTTACTAGAGAAACCATAGTAATTTCTTACATCATCTCTGAAACTATGATGTGGATATTTACTGCCATGTTCTTCCGAAATCGTCCAATAATGTTATTTGTTTGCAAGTCATTATNAATGTGTTAGCCTCTGCTAGTTACCAGACTTTGTAGAAAAATAGACTAAAACATTTTACTAGAGAAACCATAGTAATTTCTTACATCATCTCTGAAACTATGATGTGGATATTTACTGCCATGTTCTTCCGAAATTGTCCAATAATGTTATTTGTTTGCAAGTCATTATGAGAAATAAAATCAGAACATGAAAATGTGTCTACATCATAATGGCTGACATGTAAAAGGAAATGGATTTTTTCCATTTTTCTCATCTCTGTCTTTATGTAGTTTTTTCCTACTTAGTAAGAAACACTATTTTTTTTTTTTTATCATCAGAGGTACTTTCCAGATGTTTGTAAAAGCTGTATCTTTAAAAAAAAAAAATAACCTTATCGTTTTCTGTACCAGAACTACTATATAATAGTAATCTATATGTTGTATTCTCTTTAAAAGACCTCTGAGTTAGAATTACTCATTAAAGTTTGTCACCTTTTAGACCTGACCGAAGCCTCCATTCCCAGGTGGCTATTGGAAATTGGTGGCATTTATCTCCATGGTTATGACAAAGAAGGCAACAAGTTGTGTGAGTATATTTAATGTATGTACTAGCTTTTCAGGATTTTGAGATGTCATCCATCTCAACTGAATTGATAATAGGCAGAACTTCCTGTGTATGAACCACATATCAGATTTCCTCCAGTGGGAGTGGTTGGGGCCAGGTGGACCAAGCATCAGGTACTTAGTAGTTCTATGTACCGTTTGCATTATAATAAAGCAGGCTGTAAAGGCCCAAATGCCACATCCCATCACACAGCCAAAATGATGTAACTCAGGGTCATTTTCTTCTTTCTAATTTACTGATATTAAAATTCAACCCAGTATCTTGATGGAGAATGTTTCTGACAGTCCCTGAGGATGGCTAAGTGGACATTTTTTCTTCTCAAGTTACCCACAGTCTTCTCCCCTTATTTCTTCCTAATCGGTGTGAGAGTGAGGCGATCATCAGCCTGCTGTCGCAAGGTCTCCCTCGTCAGTCCTCTCTCTCCTTTGCCCAAAATGCAGCTCAGTTGGCACCAAGGCTGGGGCTCAGTGGCCATGTCAGAGCCCCCATCCTGAGCAGTCAGCCTGCCAAAGTAGTATGCCGCATGCTTCGTGCCCACCTCGCATGCCCAGTCGGCGGCCTGTGGTCAGCTCCTGTGTCACCGCCCTCTTGGAGCCTTTTCCTCCCAGTGCCGGCTCCTCCTGCTCAAGCTTCTTTTCCCGTTTCTCTTCTTTCACTTGGTGCCTCACATGTATTTCCCAGGCTTTGTTCCTTTTCTGGCCTCTCTTCCTTTCCAGCTGATGCAGCCTCCTTGGGTGATGTCAAGTACCTGGGCTCCTTCAGCCCCTTTCCCCCAAACAGCGGTGACCCCAGGCTGTCCCCCAGGCCACCTGCACATACGCGGCCAGCCGTGCACCGGATCAGTGGTTGGCCTCTTTCAACACAACTCAGTGCACCGCACACATCCTGTCACCTTCCCTGTACTGCCCTGCTCAGGTCCACCAGCCATTGACTCTTGCCTGGACAGAGCTTTGCTTGAGCCCCTCCTCTGATTTCCGCAGCACTTCCTCACTTCAGTCCCACCCCAGGCCCTTCCCAGGAAGCAGCCTGCTGGACCTCCCTCTCTGCCTCTTGCAGTCTCCCCTCTGTGCTGCTGCCCGGAGATGTTTGAAATAGGAAAATCAAAGTACATTGACTCTGCATTTAACGCAGATATGATTTATGGCCTCATGTTATATTTTATAGTGCTTTAAACGTTCAGGTACTTTTATATATATACATTTTTATCCAATCCTCACACAACCCTATGAGTATCTAATGTAATGTAAAGATATGGAAATTGGGTCTCAAAGAAGATAATTCCATGAATGTGCTTTATATTCCCCTACCCTTTCATCTGTTATCCATGAAGGCCTGAAATAAGTCAGAACAAATGGAGAGGAGATAGAATCTATATAATTTGGCAACTAACTAGGGGCAAAAAAAATTGGAGATGAAGGTGGTTTTCTGAAATATCTTCTTTGGGCACCTGGGAGGGTACCATTGCCTGAGAAAATAAAAATAGGAAAGGAAAAGATTCAGTCCACAAATATTTCCTAAAAGTCTTTTCATTGGCTCTGCTGTAATCTGCTCTGGGGGCTTCTTAGGATGTATAGACTGTGCTGTTAAGATCTCTGTACAGGAAGATATGGCATAAATGCCAGTAACTCTGATTCAAGGGGAAATGCACTAAGTGCCTTAAGAAAGGCATAGTTCAGGTCCACTAGCTATTCACAGGGAAGGAATTACTTCTGGGCCTAGGGAAAACTTTATGGAAGAGGAAGCATTTGTAACGAGTCTTACAGAATGGTAGAATTTGTATGTGCAGAGGTGGTTGTAAGAAGACGAAGAAACTTCAATTACAGGAAAATAGAGGGGGGCGTGGAAGGAGGGTATAGAGGTATGTAGAGGTTGATGAGAACACAGCTTGTGTGTAGGTGGATAATGAGACATCATTGGCAACAATTACTCCAACTAGGGCTTTCCTGGTGTCTCAGGTGGTAAAGGATCTGCCTGCAATGTGGGAGACCTGGGTTTAGTTCCTGGGTTGGGAAGATCCCTGGAGAAGGAAATGGCAACCCACTCCAGTACCCTTGCCTGGAGAATCCCATGGACCTCTGTCCGTGAATGTAGCCTGGCAGGCTACAGTCCAGAGGGTCGCAAAGAGTCAGATATGACTGGGCAACTAACACAAGCACGCACACACATTCCAATGAACTATGGGAAATGTTGACTGCTACATACATCATTTCCGTTTTGGATTTAGTTCCTTTTCAAAAAAGACATTTGCCAAACACATGTCTTTTTAAGTACGACTTAGTTATTTCTTTACACAAAAGTTCATTTTTCGTTGACTAGGGTGAGGACTTCAAGTTCCAATAACATAATTGCTCTTCCCAGATCTTCGTTTATGGTTTTAGAGAGGGTTCTGCAAAATATTTTACTATGTTCTTATTTTTTACACCCGTGGTGGCTTGTCTTGAAATAAAGCTGCAATTTTTAGATAACTTTTAGTCACACTTAGAAATTCCATCAATCCTTTAAATTGCATTTTCATCTGAACTGCATCCCTGTGTCTATCTTCAAATAGCTTAGCTTTATCCTTCCGGTCTTTCTTCTCCTTTGGTATTAGTACTGGTTATCATTCACTGCAGAATTTATCTGACATGGATACTTATTACTGTTTTTCCCCTAGATAAGTCAGATAAGTATGATTCACGTGATGTTGAAAGACTACAGCAAGATGATAACTGGGTTGAAAGTTACTTGGCTTGGAGGCATAATGTCGTAGATGAAACACTGAAGATGCTTGATGAGAGTTTTCAGTGGAGGAAAGAAATGGCTGTCAATGGTAAGCTGTTCAATTTAACCTTGACTGTGTACTGTATCCCTCCCCTGCATAAATGTTACTATTTTACATGTATTGAATAGCATATTTGGAAATATTCTTGGCAGTCATCATAAATATCAGGGTACGAGGTTTTATAAAGACCCAGTAACACTTTGAGAGAAGCATCTCATAAATAAGTCTTGAAAGTAGAATTATTCACAAGGAAATCAGATTGCCAAGGAGCCAAATCACACTCACGTTCTTCACTAACAGCACAGTCTCCTATTCTGTAGTTTTTTGGTTTAGAACCTTAATTAAACTAGCAGCTCAGCATCTTTACCACCAAGCCTGAAGAAGAAGAGACACTATTTGCCTGTTTTTCTCAGTTGTTGCCTTGTCTCTGCCTCTATTCCTATGGTTGCTTGTGTTAATAGGTGCTCCATGTGGAATTACTAGATGAATGGGAATCCCCAAAATGCAAGCTTATCCCCAAGGATGCCTGTAGCCGCCTCCTCTTAACATCTTGATTTCAAGGTCCAATTCTAGATTGAAATTGCGCCCCCTTCCCTGGAAAAAAAAAAGTTTTAAATCTTAGAGGGGATTATATAGTAGTCTTCAAGTAAATGAAGACCTCTTTTCAGGAAAGGTTACCCATTATCTCCTCCTAAAAAATTTAACAGGAAGAAATTGGCACAACTACTGGTTTCAGTTCAGTCACTCAGTTGTGTCCAACTCTTTGTGACCCCACATACTGCAGCACTCCAGGCCTCCCTATCCATCACCAACTCCTGTAGTAAGTCATTGAAACTACTGGTTTCAATGAGGTTTAAAGAAGGGTTTCCTGACCGTAAGGATTATAAACTCTGGAGTGACTGAGTCTGGAGATTTAATACAAAATAGTCAACAAATAAATCCAGAGCAGATACTCTTTCCAGTCATCATATTTGGAGAAGGAATCTATCAGAAGGAGGGTATTGTAAAAATCATTTGATTGGAAATATAAAAACTAGGTAATTTGAGCAGTGAGCATTTATTAACCAAGCAAGAAATGTAAACCTGATATTCCTAAATCGTTTAAGTACAGGATAAACCTTAAACTCAACAATAGTTTTCTCTTATATAGAATTGCTAGCTTCTAGTGGCCAATAGCAGAGATATGATGAAAGAGGGGTGAAGAAAGATAAAGACATCTTTGAGAGTTCTTGGGGAAGTACTGATGAATGACACAAAAGCCTTGCTGTGTTGGTTCTTGACCCTGCTAGAGAGCAGGCCTCCTGCTAAAGGATCTAGCATTTTTCTTGAAGTATTTCCCACCTGTGCCAAGATTATAAATGTGTTAGCCTCTGCTAGTTACCAGACTTTGTAGAAAAATAGACTAAAACATTTTACTAGAGAAACCATAGTAATTTCTTACATCATCTCTGAAACTATGATGTGGATATTTACTGCCATGTTCTTCCGAAATCGTCCAATAATGTTATTTGTTTGCAAGTCATTATGAGAAATAAAATCAGAACATGAAAATGTGTCTACATCATAATGGCTGACATGTAAAAGGAAATGGATTTTTTCCATTTTTCTCATCTCTGTCTTTATGTAGTTTTTTCCTACTTAGTAAGAAACACTATTTTTTTTTTTTTTTATCATCAGAGGTACTTTCCAGATGTTTGTAAAAGCTGTATCTTTAAAAAAAAAAATAACCTTATCGTTTTCTGTACCAGAACTACTATATAATAGTAATCTATATGTTGTATTCTCTTTAAAAGACCTCTGAGTTAGAATTACTCATTAAAGTTTGTCACCTTTTAGACCTGACCGAAGCCTCCATTCCCAGGTGGCTATTGGAAATTGGTGGCATTTATCTCCATGGTTATGACAAAGAAGGCAACAAGTTGTGTGAGTATATTTAATGTATGTACTAGCTTTTCAGGATTTTGAGATGTCATCTATCTCAACTGAATTGATAATAGGCAGAACTTCCTGTGTATGAACCACATATCAGATTTCCTCCAGTGGGAGTGGTTGGGGCCAGGTGGACCAAGCATCAGGTACTTAGTAGTTCTATGTACCGTTTGCATTATAATAAAGCAGGCT
Source organism: Oreotragus oreotragus (assembly GCA_006410675.1). NCBI lineage: Eukaryota > Metazoa > Chordata > Mammalia > Artiodactyla > Bovidae > Oreotragus > Oreotragus oreotragus. Next base: position 104,442 of record SJYX01004114.1, on the reverse strand, counting down.
GTAAAGGCCCAAATGCCACATCCCATCACACAGCCAAAATGATGTAACTCAGGGTCATTTTCTTCTTTCTAATTTACTGATATTAAAATTCAACCCAGTATCTTGATGGAGAATGTTTCTGACAGTCCCTGAGGATGGCTAAGTGGACATTTTTTCTTCTCAAGTTACCCACAGTCTTCTCCCCTTATTTCTTCCTAATCGGTGTGAGAGTGAGGCGATCATCAGCCTGCTGTCGCAAGGTCTCCCTCGTCAGTCCTCTCTCTCCTTTGCCCAAAATGCAGCTCAGTTGGCACCAAGGCTGGGGCTCAGTGGCCATGTCAGAGCCCCCATCCTGAGCAGTCAGCCTGCCAAAGTAGTATGCCGCATGCTTCGTGCCCGCCTCGCAGGCCCAGTCGGCGGCCTGTGGTCAGCTCCTGTGTCACCGCCCTCTTGGAGCCTTTTCCTCCCAGTGCCGGCTCCTCCTGCTCAAGCTTCTTTTCCCGTTTCTCTTCTTTCACTTGGTGCCTCACATGTATTTCCCAGGCTTTGTTCCTTTTCTGGCCTCTCTTCCTTTCCAGCTGATGCATCCTCCTTGGGTGATGTCAAGTACCTGGGCTCCTTCAGCCCCTTTCCCCCAAACAGCGGTGACCCCAGGCTGTCCCCCAGGCCACCTGCACATACGCGGCCAGCCGTGCACCGGATCAGTGGTTGGCCTCTTTCAACACAACTCAGTGCACCGCACACATCCTGTCACCTTCCCTGTACTGCCCTGCTCAGGTCCACCAGCCATTGACTCTTGCCTGGACAGAGCTTTGCTTGAGCCCCTCCTCTGATTTCCGCAGCACTTCCTCACTTCAGTCCCACCCCAGGCCCTTCCCAGGAAGCAGCCTGCTGGACCTCCCTCTCTGCCTCTTGCAGTCTCCCCTCTGTGCTGCTGCCCGGAGATGTTTGAAATAGGAAAATCAAAGTACATTGACTCTGCATTTAACGCAGAGTCCTTCGAGACCAGCTCTGTCTCTCTGTTCAACTACTCCTCCCACTGCTCGTCACATTTTGTCCTAACTGCCGCCACCCTCAACACTCGCCATGCTCTGCCCCCACGCACGACACCCGTTTTTGCCACCATTTTGCTTCTGTCTGGGCTTTCCTTCTGGATAAAATGTTTTTCTAGTGCTTTCTTTATTTTTAAGCACAGGGTAGAGTACTTGTAGGTTATTAGCAAATATTACTTGTTCACCCGTATTTTCTTTCTTCCCTTGCTTACTAAGGGGGAAAGTATATTTTCTAAGGGGGTGATACCTTTCTGTGACTCTTTAAGATTCACAAGTATACACTGTTTCTCATTTAAAAGAAGGAAGAGATGTTTTCAATCTGAGAAACGAAATATATTTAAAACTGTCAAGGGAAATGAATGATATATGCATAAAATAATATTAAAATGCTATAAATATTTTTTCTTCTTTTTATCTTATGTTCTGCTTAAAGTCTGGATCAGGGTGAAGTACCATGTAAAAGACCCTAAGACCATGTTGGACAAAAAGAAGCTTATTGCATTCTGGTTGGAACGGTATGCTAAGAGAGAAAATGGGAAGCCTGTTACAGTGATGTTAGACCTGTCAGAGACTGGACTAAATAGCATAGTAAGAATTTTTCATTAATTCTGAATCATCCTCCTCTCCTGTCCTTCCCATCACCAGCCACTCAACCAAAGAATCCTATAAAACTGAGCTAATCAAGTCATGTTTGGAATTTATTTCCCCAGCCCGGAATTGTGATTGAAGTCAAATATGGAATAGGATTTGCAAAAAACTGAACATATTTGGCATTGAAACTGTATGTTTCCTAGAAATGTTCCTTACCTGATAGGCAGGATATTGGGTGTCAAGGCTGGCAGGGTAATGAGTAGGTATGGTAACAGTGAACTTTTCTGTCAAAGCCAGTGTCCTCTATAGCACCTCCCCTGTGCGTGGCACAGAGGAGCACACTCCAAAAACGTGGAGCATGGCAGTGTAGCTCTCCAGCATACCATTGCCTTTTTGGCAGTGGCAGGATGTTCGCTTACATTTTTGCATATCCAGCACTTTGTGATTTTGTTGGGGTTTCTTGTTTGCTCCTTTAAATTCGCTTTCTATATGATTTGGTTAGTTTTCAAACCCAGTTTTCTTCAGGTGATTCTTGCCAATCTTAAAAAGAATAAATAAAACTTACCAGTCTTCCATTTGAGCCCTTAGTGCTGACTGCAAACCCTTTAACAGTGATGGGGATTTGTTGTCTGTTTATTAGAGCTATTGTCTCTAACACTCAAGCCTGGACTAATGCTGGTGGCAGTGAAGTGGCGTTTGGGGACCCGCCTGCATCAGTGTTGAAATCTTTTTGAAAATCCACTTGGCAAAGTATGTTAATATCTTTCAAGTGTTCGTATTCATACTCTTTGCCTGGTAATTAACTTCTGGAAACCTAAAGAAATAAACCTTGGTACAAAAACTAAACCTTTGTGCATTAGAATTTTTTTTCAGAGTGTCATTTAAAATGGTGAAAAATTAGAAAAAATGTAAATGTCAACACAGTGAAGTGGTGAATTATGGTGTATCTAATTGATGGCATATGTGTAACTATGTACAATGGTGTTTATAAAGAATTCGTAGTAATACTGGAAAATAGCTTTTTTTTAGATGACAAAGGTGACAAAATTATATCATAATGATACCCTCACCCCAAAAAAGGGAACTTTAGACATTAAAAAAAGCTAGATAGAGTTTTTTTAGGCAGTAGGCCCACATTTTTTTTCATCTTTCTGTATCTCTGAGTCATTTGCCCTTGGTTCATTTTCAATCTAGTTTCCATGTCAGTGAGTTCTAGATTACAGAGTAAATCATTTTATATCTCAAATCTAAACCAAAATGCCTAGATAAATAAATATTCCATGAAAATAAATTATAATTCTGTTATCCTTTATGTATGATACTATTCTAATAATTAGTATTTGAATTAACCTAGAATCATAAATAAATGTTAATGTTGTTTTATTAACAAATACAGGGGCAGAGAGTTGAGCTATCCGATAATTTTTTAAGCTACTTATATTTTATTTCATTATCTTTAATTTATAAATAAGATTTATTTGCATTACTTAATACTTAAATCATTAATGTTTCTAAGTACTAGAATCTTACTGAATTATGTTTATATAATGTTTATATATCTTTATGTTTATACATAATAATGTTTATATATATAATTATATATAATCCTCACAATGCACAGAAGATTTAAGTTGGCCTGTAAAGCTGTATACAGAATTGTAAGTCAAAAAGTTTTTACAATTATTTATTAGAGTTAGGCCACCAATTTGGCTTTAAGCTTGCCTGAAAAAAATAGAAACATTTAAAATTACTCAGTAGACATACTTTAAAACCTGTGTCTTAAGAGAAGTGCATCCATTCCTGATACTTGAACTAGAAGAAAAGTCTTTCATGGGTCTTCAAAGGGAAGATGTTTTACAGGATAATGAATAGCATCCATGAAAATATCCTCACAGAACACGGAGCAATGGGTTTCATGAAACGTTTTTATGTAGTACCTACCAATATATGTACACCAGTGGCATCCTATTAAATCGACTTGAATTAGCAGTAATTTGGGATTTTATAAGCCAGGTGATTCAGTTAAATAAAAGGTATTTATTTTATTTAATACATTTTATTTATTTTATTCAATACCTTGGAAATAAAAGTTATTTCCAACAAGAATATTGGACAAGGACTTTTTAGGCAAAGTCTGGGGGCCACAGATCATGTACTAGGTAATTAAATATATAAATTTTGAGGTATTCTTTGATTCTTACTTTACTACAGATTATTAAACCCTGTGTACAGTAGATATAATGACTAGATATAAAAGTATTATTATATGCTAGGGTTTATTCCATAATAAATACTTAAAATACTTAAGGATGCTTATTTTCAGTTTATTGCAGTTAAAAGATGCTATAACTCGCATGCTAGGAATAACTTTATAGACTCAGATATCCAGGACAGCTCACCTTTTAGTAATTGATGCTTTTAAGTTTGCCTGGTTGTATTTTTCATCCTACAGTCCTTACAAGATAGTTGATGAGTAAGTCATCCCATGGCCACTGGAAACATATGAAATGAAATGATCCATGTAGATAGTATCCCTGATAATCTAATTTCATGTCGCTGTGTTCAGTGCAATAGAACTAACAGTCAGCTATATCTCCCAGAAATTGAAGTCAATGAACAGTATTTAAATATAAACTAAAAAATTCTTGATTCCTACATAAGAGGAACAAAGGTAGAAGTAGGTCTAGCGAACTGGTATGATCAGATTAACTGTTGTGTGAAAGATTAATAAAATATATTTTATTGACTATTATGAGGTATAGAAATTAGGTTTAAAAAAGAGACATATCAGAATTTATATACATATATATTGCCATTCCCAGTAGTCAGGCTGTAGCCTGTGTATTTGTTCTAATAATTATTTAATTGTTCAACAGATTTTTAGAATTTTTCTGAGAGTTCCTTTTTAGATCCATTTTATAATGCCACATTACCTTAGCAGCCTGAAGTATCTGACTAGTTTGAGGTAACATGAATGATGTATAAGCATTTAATTTCTTTAAATTTTTTTTAACTTTTTATTTTGTATTGGGATATAGCCAATTAACAAACAATGTTGTGATAGTTTCAAGTGAACAGCAAAGGGACTCAGCCATATATTTAATTCAGTTTTAAGATTGATTATTTTAAGTATCTTAATGACTTAAAACCAAATTCTGGGAATATAGAGACTTATTTTATGAGCTATTTTTAAAGAATTTAATAATTACCTCATTTTTATTTAATTGAGCACCCTTAGAAATACGCAATTTAAAATTTTCTAATGTGGCCAGTCTTAAAGATTTAAATGTATATTCTTTATTTTAGGACATGGACTTTGTACGCTTTATCATCAACTGCTTTAAGGTTTATTATCCCAAATACCTCTGTAAGTAACTTTCTTGTTTATAAAAATATAGTGAAACCATAGACAATGACAATTGTGAGCTTTGTATTATTATAGCCTTTAAAACCTGAGACGTTACAGGTGAAGAGCTTTAAATGTGTTAATAGAAGTTTAAGTGCATATCCTAGTAGGTACAGGAGAAATTTTTCATAAATAATCACTGTTCTTTATAGTTTTAAGAGTATAAGTTATAATCTGTGTTTTTATCATCCTGTAACACACACATACACGCACATATAGAGACATAAAAACATATATATATATTTCTAAGATTGTACCATTTTTACTAATATTTTCAACTGAGAAATTAATTTTAAGTAATATTTGGAGCTTCTTACATGCAAGACACAGATGAGCAGTATTGATAAGGTGTGATAAGCAACTCAAACATAAAATGCGCTGTTTCTATCAATTTGATATTTTTAAATTGTTACTAAGAAAACATTTGACTAGTTGACATTTAGATTTTGTCTTTTAATTGTGAGTCTTCTGTTAATTACCTAAATGAAGCACTCCTACATGTTATGTATTCATGTTTGATTGATTAAATTTATATGATGGTTTCCCCCGGAGAATCAAGAAGCCATCCCACATAGATAGCCAAAAACTTTTAACCTGTGTGGGATGAAAGTAAAGAGACAGGAGAGATGCAACAGGGATATCAGAAAATGGAAACTGAGGTCTGGTTGGACACACCCCTGGCAAATTCCACAGTTGGGGTCTTTTGGGACTTGTAACTCAGGTGATACTAAAGCATGAAATCCATAAGTCATTGTATTTTTTTTTTAGATCGAGCTTTTTTTTTGGTGGGTTTTTAAAATTATTTTAATTGGAGGCTGATAACTTTACAATATTGTAGTTTTTGCCGACATGCTTTCACATTAGTGTTAATGTGGTGTGAAGAGCATACAGAAAGCATGATGGTTATCAAAGATCAGTGCCACTCATAGTCCTGTGCTCTCGTGTCTTCAGAGAGAGTATTCATGAACATTTTTAGGTAAAAGGAATGTTTGGTTTGGGGAACCTATAGAATCTGCTGTTCCTTCTGATTTCTTCCTGGATCTGGCATGTACTCTGATTCATTAAGACTTGCTGAATGGTGCCAGTCATTGGTCAGTAGGGAAACACTACCCCATATTATTAGGTTTTCTTTCTTTTATGTACAAAATGAAAGAAAAATCTCCACTTGTTTATTGAAATATCCAAAGCAATTTGTGAAGAGCCATTTTGAAGAGCACAGATATTATTACTGCTTTATAAAATACATCTAAGATTCTTTTGAGGAAACTGTTAATAAATTCATGGGTCTATATGAAGATGAATTAAACACTGTCATTCCAAATAACTATATAATGTATATATTCTAGCTTCATAATGCTTTGCAGACATTGAATTTTACAGAATCTTAGATTATGCTTTAAAAATTGTCATGAAATATAACTCTTATTTCTTAAACTATTGAATCCAGATCTTTTGAGGCAGATCTCAGATGAAGACTGAGGTATTAAGCACCAGGGTACCTCTTCATGTACCTTCTTCCTTACATGTACTTTACTTGTCCTACATTAATTATTCTAGGAGGTTCCCTGTTCAGAGAAGAATGAAATTGTTTTTTGATTCATCTGAAATAGAATGAATTTTATATCAAAAGTCCCCTTTGTGAGTTCTGATTTTGTCACAATTGTTAATAGAGCTGTTTAATATCTTCATCTAAGTATACAACTAATATTTCTGTGTACTTTGGAATTATTAGCTTCATAGGGCTGATAATATTCAGAAAAGTTGAAACAAGTTTTGTTTCTTAAAACATAAATTAGACATTGAAATCATTTTAAAGCTCAGTGGACTTTAGCACTAATACCACATGCCACATCCGTAGTCTCCACTTATCCACTTAACTGTTTTTTGTACTTTTTGCACAAAATAAAAGCTATAAATGAATAAAGGAACAGGCTATTTGCCAGTGGGCAGTGATAGTGCATTTTTCATTACACATAAGCTGTCCTCCTAGGTGAACCCCTCACCATTGTGAGAAATTGGTTTACTTCTAGCACTACTCACACTTCACGGAATTAAAACTGAGTCACATATCTCAGCTTTTAGTTCCATTTACATCACTAGTTTTTTCTTGGTCAGGTATAAGTGATACTACTATTGAGGGGCTGAGCTACAATCAATGATTTTTTTTTCCCATCTTTCAGCAAAAATGGTGATCTTCGATATGCCTTGGATAATGAACGGTGAGTATATTACTTATACTTTCCTAATAGAAAATATCTGATTCCTTTTTTTTCTTCCCAATTTAACAATATTTCTATGCTTGTTTTTTAAAAAATGTTTGTATTGTGCTTTGGTGTGTACTTTTAACAGGCTGGAACTGGAATAGTCAAAGGCTGCTCCTAGGCAAACTGGGCTAACATTCTGTTCCCAGGCTTTGGGGACACCCTTTAGTCATGCCTAAAAACAGTTTTTAATTATTGAACCATTCAGGTAAAACTGTAGCCAGAAGCCTCAGTTTGTCACCTTTAGATGAGGTATATCACAGAATGCAGGCCTTGGCTAGGTTTTCTCCTGGGCTTCAAAAGTTGAGCAAGAAAATGGGGGATGAATCTAATACTTACCCAAATCTCTATTGTCACGTGATCCTTATGACAGTCATGATATGTTCTTTGACAAAACAAAGTTTAAACCATTGAAAAACATTCTTTACCAGCTTCAGTGTGGTTGTACATTTAATATTATTTTTAGAATGTGCATTTTCATCTGTGTTTGCCAAAGTCAGTTGTTACATAGAAAGCAGTACAGAAAAGCAATGAAATCAAAACATGGTTCTTTGAAAAGTTCAACAAAATTAACAAAACTTAAGTTAAACTGATGAATGAAAAAAAAAAAACCCACTCAAATTATTAAAGTCAGGAATAAAAGAAGAGATGTCACTGTAGACCTTAGAGAAATTTAAAGGCTTGTAAGGGAATATTGTGAAGAATTGCATGCCAAGAAATTAGGTAACCTCGATGAAATGGACAAATTCCTAGAAAGACACAAACTATGAAAATGGACTCAAGATTCTGAATAAGTATAACAAAAGAACTTGAATTATTAATTTAAAAGATCATAAAAAATAGCTGAGACCCAAAATGGCTTCCCTAGTTGTTGTTCTTCACCCACTAAGTCGTGTCCAACTCTTTGTGACCCCATAGACTGCAGCATGGCAGCCTTCCCTGTCCTTTGACTATCTCCCAGAGTTTGCTCAAACTCATGTCCATTGAGTTGATGATGCCATCCAACCATCTCATCCTCTGTCATCCCTTTCTCCTGCCCTCAATCTTTCTCACCATCAAGGCCTTTCCCAGTGAGTTGACTTTTCCCATCAGATGGCCAAAATATTGGAGCTTCACTTTCAGCATCAGTCCTTCCAATGAATATTCAGGGTTGATTTCCTTCAGAATGGACTGGTTGGATCTCCTTGCAGTCCAAGGGACTCTCAGGAGTCTTCTCCTGCATCACAATTCAAAAGCATCAATTCTTCAGCGTTCAGCCTTCTTTATAGTCCAGCGCTCACATCCATACATGACTACTAGAAAAACCATAGCCTTGACTAGACAGACCTGTGTTGGCATAGTAATGTCTCTCCTTTTCAATATGCTGAATAGGTTTGTCATAGCTTTCTTTCCAAGGAGCAAGTGTCTTTTAATTTCATGGCTGCAGTCACCATCCACAGTGATTTTTGAGCCCAAGAAAATAAAATCTGTCACTGCTTCCACTTTATCTCTTTCTATTTGCCATGAAGTGATGGGACAGATTCCATGGTCTTAGCTTTTTAAATATTGAGTGTTTTTGTTTGTGTACTTAGAAAACAAGTCTTTTATTTGGCAGAGTATTTAATTTTGAATTAGTCAAATATAACCATTTGGATGTTGAGTTTTAAGCCAGTTTTTTCACTCTCTTCTTTCACCCTCATCAAGAAGCTCTTTAGTTCCTCTTTGCTTTCTGCCATAAGGGTGGTATCATCTGTGTATCTGAGGTTGTTGCTATTTCTGAGGTTGTTGATATTTCTCCCAGTAATCTTGATTCCAACTTGTGATTCATCCAGCCCAGCATTTCACATGATGTACTCTGCATATAAGTTAAATAAGTAGGGTGACAATATACATTCTTGTTATACTCCTTTCCCAATTTGAAGCAGTCTGTTGTTTTCATGTCTGGTTCTAACTACCACTTCTTAACCCACTTACAGGTTTCTCAGGAGGAAGGTGATGTGATCTGGTGTTCTCATCTCTTTAAGAATTTACCACAATTTGATTTGATCCACACAAAGGCTTTAGCATAGTCAGTGAAGCAGAAGTAGATGTTTTCTTGGGACTCTCTTGCTTTTTCTGTGATCAGTGGATGTTGGCAATTTGATCTCTCGTTCCCTTGCCATTTCTGAACCCAGCTTGTGCATCTGGAAGTTCTAGGTTCATGTACTGCTGAATCCTAGCTTGAAGGGTTTTGAGTATAACCTTACTAGCATATGAAATAAGCACAGTTGTATGGTAGTTTGAACATTCTTTGGTGTTGCCTTTCTTTGGGATTGGAATGAAAACTGACCTTTTCCAGTTCTGTGGCCACCAATGACTTTGCCAGATTTTGACATGTTGAGTGCAGCACTTTAAAAGCATCATCTTTTACTATTTTAGATAGCTAAGCTGTAATTCCATCACCACCACTAGCTTTATTCTTAGTAGTGCTTCCTGAGACCCAGTTGACTTCACACTGTGGAAATGTCTGAGTCTAGGTGAGTGACCACACCATCATGGTTATCTTGGTCTTTCACACCTTTTTTGTACAGTTCTTCTGTGTATTCTTGCCACATCTTCTTAATCTCTTCTGCTTCTGTCAGGTCCTTACTGTTTCTGTCTTTTATCATGTCCATCCTTGCATGAAATGTTCCCTTAATATCCCCAGTTTTATTGAAGAAATCTCTAGTCTTTCCCAGTTAATTGTTTTCTTCTGTTTCTTTGCATTATCTATTTAAGAAGGCCCTCTTATCTCTCCTTGCTATTCTCTGGAATTCTGCATTCAGTTGGGTATATCTTTCCCTTTCTCCCTTGCCTTCCTCATCTCTTCTTTTTTTTTTAATATTTTTTTTATCAGCTTTGTTTTTATTCTCCTCAGCTATTTGTAAAGCCTCCTCATATGATCACTTGGCCTTCTTGCAGTCCTTTTTCTTTCAGATGGTTTTGGTCACTGCCTTCTGTACAGTGTTATAAACCTCCATCCATAGTTCTTCAGGCACTCGCTACCAGATCTAATCCCTTAAATCTGTTCATCACCTCCACTGTATAATCATAAGGAATTTGACTTAGGTCATACCTGAATGGCCTAGTGATTTTTCCGTGCTGCTGCTGCTAAGTCGCTTCAGTCATGTCCGACTCTGTGCAACCCCATAGACGGCAGCCCACCAGGCTCCCCCGTCCCTGGGATTCTCCAGGCAAGAACACTGGAGTGGATTGCCATTTCCTTCTCCAATGCATGAAAGTGAAAAGTGAAACTGAAGTTGCTCAGTTGTGTCCGACTCTTCACTACCCCGTGGACTGCAGCCTACTAGGCTCCTCTGTCCATGGGATTTTCCAGGCAAGAGTACTAGAGTGGGGTGCCATTGCCTTCTCCAACTTTCCTCAAATTTAAGTCTGAATTTTGCAATAAGGAGCTCATAATCTGAGCCACAGGCAGTTCCAGGTCTTGTTTCTGTGGACTATATAGAGCTTCTCCTCTTTGGCTGCAAAGAATATAAATCAATCTGATTTCAGTATTGACCATTTAGTGATGTCCTTGTGTAGAGTTGTCTCTTGGGTTGTTAGAACAAGGTATTTGCTTCACTAGCAAATTCTACTCGGGGAAGGCAATGGCACCCCACCCCAGTACTCTTGCCTGGAAAATCCAACGGACGGAGTAGCCTGGTGGGCTGCAGTCCATGGGGTCGCTAACAGTCGGACAGACTGAGCGACTTCACTTTCACTTTTCTCTTTCATGCATTGGAGAAGGAAATGGCAACCCACTCCAGTATTCTTGCCTGGAGAATCCCAGGGATGGGGGAGCCTGGTGGGCTGCCGTCTATGGAGTCACACAGAGTCGGACACGACTGAAGTGACTTAGCAGCAGCAGTAAATTCTACTAGACCTATATAGAAGGCAATGGCACCCCACTCCAGTACTTTTGCCTGGAAAATCCCATGGATGGAGGAGCCTGGTAGGCTGCAGTCCATGGGGTCGCTAAGAGTCGGACATGACTGAGCGACTTCACTTTCACTTTTCACTTTCATGCATTGGAGAAGGAAATGGCAACCCACTCCAGTGTTCTTGCCTGGAGAATCCCAGGGACGGGGGAGCCTGGTGGGCTGCCGTGTATGGGTCGCACAGAGCCGGACACGACTGAAGTGACTTCACAGTATATAGAAGAATCAATACCAACTCTTCTGAAATTCTTCCAGAAAATATAAAACATGTCCCAACTCATTTTATGAGGCAAGTATATCCCTAATATCACACATCACAGGAGAAGAAAACTAGAGACTAATATTCCTTATGAATATAAATGAACCAACCCTCAAGAAAGTATTAACAAACTGAATCTAGTGAGCATGTGAATGGTATTGTATGCTGTGGTCAAGTGGGATTTGTTTCAGGAATGCAAAGTTGGTTCAACATATGAAAATAAACCAGGTATTCAACATATTAATAAAGGGGAAAAAACACATAATTTTAATAGACACAAGAAACATTTGAGAAAATTCACTACACTCTCCTGATAACAGTACCCAAGAAACTAGGAATAGAAGGCAGAAAGAGTTGGAATGTCTGAAAAGTTAGTGGGGCTCACAGTAGTTCACATAAAACTACTCTTATTTCCGATACCAACTGTAATGTAAAGGGGTTTCCAAAACCACCCTTAGGTTTACTGCAGTCACTCACAGAAGTCACTGAAAGGTGTTATACTCAGCTATGATTTATTACTGAGAAAGGATTCAGATTAAAATCAGCCAAGGAAGAAAAACATATGGCAGAATCCAGGAAAGTACCAAATGTGAAGTGCATTACTTTCCCACCATCAGTACATGACAGTGCTCGTAGAGTGTTGCCAACCAGGAAAGCTCACCCAAACACTGACATTCAAAGTTTTTATTGGAGCTCCATTACTTAGGCCTGACCAGTTTATCACATGGTTCATCTCACTCTCCAGAGGTCTACAGATACTGTGTGACCCAAAGCCCCCAAACTAAATCATATTGTTCTAGTGTGACTCAAGGCATATAGGCAAACAAAGACACTCCAGCAGACATGAAGATTACTTCTGAAAGCTGAGGATAACGGCCAGACCTTTCTTTGGGTAAAGTTAATTCTTCACAGAAGAGAATTTCCTCACCTGATAAAGGACATCTGTGCAAAACTTCATCTTTGAAACCCCCCAGTTAGCATCATGCTTAGTGAAAGAATCAATATTTTCCCCCTTAGATCAGGAGCCAGATAAAGTTGTCAGCTCTTGCCACTTAGATTGTCAGGGCACTTAGGCAAGAAAAAGAAAAACCATCCAGATTGGAAAAGAAGTCATACTATTCATATTTGCAGCTGATATCTATATGGAAAATTTTAAGAAATACAAACCATACATACACAGAAGCCTGTTAGAACCCGTAAACAAGTTCAGCAAAGTGACCTGATGCAAAGTCAATACATGAAACCAATTGTGTTTCTATGCATTAGCAATGAATAACCCAAAACGATATTATATAATCATTCCAGTTGTAATAGCATCACAAAGAATAAAATACTTAGAAATAAAAATTAGAAGTTGGAAACTCATACACTGAAAACTATAAAACACTACTGAAGGGAATTCAAGATCTAGGTAAATATTCATGTCTTGTTCATGGATTATAAGACCTATTAATTACTAAGATGGCAGTGCTTCAAAGTTTATTTACAGATTCAGTGCAGTTTCTGTCAAAATCCCAACTGCTGCCCCCACTTTTTTTTTTTAAACAGATTCAGACAAGTTTGTCCTTAAATTCATATGGAGATGCAAGAGACCCAGAGTAATAAAAATAGTCTTGAGTAAGAACAGTGATTTACTGTTCATGGGGTTCTCAAGGCAAGAATACTGAAGTGGTTTGCCATTCAAAGTTGGCTTAAAGCTCAACATTCAGAAAATGAAGATCATTTCATTTGGTCCCATCACTTTATGGGAAATAGATGGGGAAACAGTGGGAACAGTGTCAGACTTTTATTTTGGGGGGCTCCAAAATCACTGCAGATGGTGACTGCAGCCATGAGATTAAAAGATGCTTACTTCTTGGAAGAAAAGTTATGACCAACCTAGATAGTATAGTCAAAAGCAGAGACATTACTTTGCCAAGAAAGGTCCATCTAGTCAAGGCTATGGTTTTTCCAGTGGTCATATGTGGATGTGAGAGTTGGACTGTGAAGAAAGCTGAGTGCTGAAGAATTGATGCTTTAGAACTGTGGTGTTGGAGAAGACTCCTGAGAGTCCCTTGGAGATCCAACCAGTCCATTCTGAAGGAGATCAGCCCTGGGATTTCTTTGGAAGGAATGATGCTAAAGCTGAAACTCCAATACTTTGGCCACCTCATGCGAAGAGTTGACTCATTGGAAAAGACTCTGATGCTGGGAGGGATTGGGGGCAGGAGAAGGGGACGACAGAGGATGAGATGGCTGGATGGCATCACGGACTCGATGGACGTGAGTCTGAGTGAACTCTGGGAGATGGTGATGGACAGGGAGGCCTGGCGTGCTGCGATTCATGGAGTTGCAAAGAGTTGGACACGACTGAGTGACTGAACTGAACTGAAGAACATTGAAATTGAGAAACTCACACCTCTTGATTTTTTTTAAACTATTTTTAAAATAGTTTAACTATTTTTAGATGATTTTTAAAAAATTATTTTTTAAATTTTTGGCTATGCTGGGTCTTCACTGCTGTCTGGGCTTTTCTCTAGTTGCAGAGAATGCGGGATACCCTTCAGTTGAGCCTCTCATCGTGGTGACCCCTCTTGTTGTGGGACACTGGCTCTAGATAAGCGGCCTTTAGTAATCATGGCACACAGGCTTTGTAGTTTCAGCTTTTAAACTCTAGAGCACTGGCTCATTAGCTGTGGTACATGGGCCCAGTTGGTCTGTGGCATATGGAATCCTCCCAGGCCAGAAATCGAACCTGTGTCCCCTTCATTGGCAGGTGGATTCTTATCCACTGCACCACCAGGAAAGTCCATCTCTTGATTTTAAAATTCACTATAAAGCATTAAGACATTGTGGTGTGAACATGATAATAGAAACAAAGATCAGTAAAATAGAATTGAGAGTCCAGAAATAAATCCTAACATTTATGATTGATTTCTTGACAGTGGTGCCAAGACAATTAAGTGGAGAAAGATTAGCCTTCTAAACAAATGATACTGGGACAACTGAATATCAGCATTCAAAGGAATGAAGTTGGACCTCTACCTTCCATCATCTAACAAAATGAACTCTAAATGAATCAGAGTTGAAATTATAAACCTGTTAGAAAAACCACAGGGGTAAATCAATGTGTCCTTGGAGTAGACAGTGGTTTCTTAGGTATGACCCCAAAAAAGCACAAGCAACAAAGGAATAGATATATTGTACTTCATTAATACTGAAAACTTTTGTACCTTAAAGGACACCATCAAGGTAAAAACAATTCTCAGAATGGATGAAAATATTTACAAATCAGACATCAGAAAAGGGACTTGTGAGTAGAATATATAAATAACTTTTATAATGTGACAATAAAATGACAAGTGGCCCAGGTGAAAAGGACAGAAGATTTTAATAGATTATTTTGCCAAAGGAAATATGCAAATGGGTGATAAACCCATAAAAGCTGCTCAACATCATTAGCGAAATGCAAATTAAGACCAAATGAGATACTACTTCACACCTACTAGGATGGCTGTAATCGAAAAGAATAAAATAACAAGTGTCCATAATGATGTGGAGAATTTTGAACCCTCATACATTGTGGATGAGAATGTTAAATAGCACAGCCATTTAACAGTTGCCATTCCTCAAAAAATTAAATACAGAGTTACCATGTGACCTAGCAATTTCATTCCTAGGTGTATTTCCCAGAGAATTGAAAATATGTGTCTACACAAGGAGTTCTACACAAAGGTTCATAGTAGCATTATTCATAATAGTGAAAAGTGGAAATAATCCAAAGTTCATCAGTTGATGAATGGATAAACAGATGTTCAGTGGCTCAGTCATGTCTGACTCTTTGCAACCCCATGGACTGCAGCACACCAGGCTTTCCTGTCCATTACCAACTCCTGGAGCTTGCTCCAACTCATGTCCATCGAGTCAGTGATGCCATCCAACCATCTCATCCTCTATCATCCCCTTCTCCCACCTTCAGTCTTTTCCGAGGATCAGGGTCTTTTCCAATGAGTCTGTTCTTTGCATCAGGTGGCCAAAGTATTTGAGTTTCAGCTTCAGCATCAGTTCTTCCAATGAATATTCAGGACTGATTTCCTTCAGGATGGACTGGTTGGATCTCTTTGCACTCCAAGGGACTCTCAAAAGTCTTCTCCAACACCACAGTTCAAAAGTATCAATTCTTCAACATTCAGCTTTCTTTATAGTCCAATTCTCACATCCATACTTTACTGGAAAAACCACAGCATTGACTAGAAACCTTTGTCGGCAAGTAATGTCTCTCTGCTTTTTAATATGCTGTCCAGGTTGGTTACACCTTTTCTTCCAAGGACCAAACAGCTTTTACTTTCATGGCTGCAGTCACCATCTGCAGTGATTTTGGAGCCCAAGAAAATAAAGTCTGTCACTGTTTCCATTGTTTTCCCAGCTATTTGCCATGGAGTGATAGGACCAGATGCCATGATCTACATTTTTTGAATACTGAGTTTTAAGCCAACTTTTTCACTCTGCTCTTTCACTTTCATCAAGAGGCTCTTTAGTTCCTCTTAACTTTCTGCCATAAGGGTGGTATCATCTATATCTGAGGTTATTGATAATAACAAATGCTAATAAACAGTAAATAAACAGATGCTATATAACCATAAAATGAAAAATTATTCAGCCATAAAAAGGAATTAAATATGATACATGCTCCATTACAGATGATCCTTAAAAACATGCTGAGTGAACAAAGCTAGTAGGAAATAAAAACATTAAAAACACAGTTACAAAAACAGGCAAATCCATAAAGACAGAAACTAGATTAATGGTTGTCAGAGAGAAAGGAAGATGAGAGATTGCCCATGGGTGGAGATTTCTTTTTGGGTGATGAAAATGTTCCAAAATTAGATAGTGGTGATGAGTTCCACAACTCTGTGAATATACTAAAGAAAAATCATTGATGAGTATATGTTAAAAAGAGTGAATTTTATGGTATGTAAATTTTATTTCAATAAAAGCTGTTATAAAAAGTCAGCTTTATAGCACTTCAGTTACTTTCAAGTACCATAGCTTCAGACATGCCAACTCAGACTTTTTAAATTGAAATTAATGAAAATGTAAATGTTATGTAGAAAATTTTAAACATAATTAGCCAAAGTAAAAATGCAGTTTTCTGAACTACTGTTTAATGTTCATTATCATGCTGTTTTATTTCCTGACTTTTTCCTTGATGCTTTTGCGAGTTTAATTCAGGATTTCTCTTTTAATTCCATTAAAATGTGCTTAGGAACTCATGATGGAAAGAAGGTTAAAAAGTTTATCAAAATCGCATGATAGAGCAAAATTGTAGTTACTAAATAGCTGTATTTGATAATTTTATTCTTGATTCTATAATATCATCGTTAACTCTTAAGCTGCAGGGCTTAGGAGAAAGGCACAGAAGTTTAATGTTAGGGTGGAAAAGTCTGGGTCTGGCTCACACACATAAGAGAAAGGCTTTTTCTTTCTCTTCCTGACTTCCCATTTTAGAAGATTTTTCAGATGGGGATTTATCAGAGAAGCATAAGGCACATGACTCTTCCCATACTATTGTACAGGTAGTGAATCACAATGCAGTTTGATTCATTGTCTGGAAGTCTTAGAAGTTAGGATCATTGATGGATTTGTTCAGAGGCCAAAACCATAAGTTTGTTAATGAACATCAAAGTAATTTAATCCTCCAGAATCTTCCCGGAACATTTGAAACCCATAAGGCACAGTTAAAGTATAAATGCCTACAGGGATTCAGTTTAGTTCATTTGC
Source organism: Oreotragus oreotragus (assembly GCA_006410675.1). Lineage (NCBI taxonomy): Eukaryota > Metazoa > Chordata > Mammalia > Artiodactyla > Bovidae > Oreotragus > Oreotragus oreotragus. Next base: position 87,199 of record SJYX01004114.1, on the reverse strand, counting down.
TCAGTTGTGTCCGACATTGTGGCCCTATGGACTGCAGCACACCAGGCTTGCCTGTCCATCACCAACTCCTGGAGCTTGCTCAAATTCATGTTCATTGAGTCAGTCATTTCATCCAACCATCTCATCCTCTCGTCCCCTTCTCCTCCCACCTTCAATCTTTCCCAGCATCAGGGTCTTTTCCAATGAGTCAGTTCTTCATTTTAATTCAGGATTTCTCTTTTAATTCCATTAAAATGTGCTTAGGAACTCATGATGGAAAGAAGGTTAAAAAGTTTATCAAAATCGCATGATAGAGCAAAATTGTAGTTACTAAATAGCTGTATTTGATAATTTTATTCTTGATTCTATAATATCATCGTAACTCTTAAGCTGCAGGGCTTAGGAGAAAGGCACAGAAGTTTAATGTTAGGGTGGAAAAGTCTGGGTCTGGCTCACACACATAAGAGAAAGGCTTTTTCTTTCTCTTCCTGACTTCCCATTTTAGAAGATTTTTCAGATGGGGATTTATCAGAGAAGCATAAGGCACATGACTCTTCCCATACTATTGTACAGGTAGTGAATCACAATGCAGTTTGATTCATTGTCTGGAAGTCTTAGAAGTTAGGATCATTGATGGATTTGTTCAGAGGCCAAAACCATAAGTTTGTTAATGAACATCAAAGTAATTTAATCCTCCAGAATCTTCCCGGAACATTTGAAACCCATAAGGCACAGTTAAAGTATAAATGCCTACAGGGATTCAGTTTAGTTCATTTGCTCAGTTGTGTCCGACATTGTGGCCCTATGGACTGCAGCACACCAGGCTTGCCTGTCCATCACCAACTCCTGGAGCTTGCTCAAATTCATGTTCATCGAGTCAGTCATTTCATCCAACCATCTCATCCTCTCGTCCCCTTCTCCTCCCACCTTCAATCTTTCCCAGCATCAGGGTCTTTTCCAATGAGTCAGTTCTTCACAAAAGTATTGGAGTGGCCAAAGTATTGGAGTTTCAGCTTCAGCATCAGTCCTTCCAAAGAATATTCAGGACTGACTTCCTTTATGATGGACTGGTTGGGTCTCCTTGCAGTCCAAGGGACAGTTAAGAGCCTTCTCCAACACCACAGTTCAAAAGCATCAATTCTTTGGCATTCAGCTTTCTTTATAGTCCAGCTCTCACATCCATACATGGCCACTGGAAAAACCACAGCTTTGACTTGAGACCTTTGTCAGCAAGTAATGTCTCTGCTTTTTAATATGCTATCTAAGTTGGTCATTACTTTTCTTCTAAGGAGCAAGCATCTTTTAATGACTGCTGTCACCATCTGCAGTGATTTTGAACCTCAAAAAAATAGTCTCTCACTGTTTCCATTGTTTCCCCATCTATCTGCCATGAAGTGATGGGAACAGATGTCATGGTCTTAGTTTTCTAAATGTTGAATTTTAAGCCAACTTTTTCACTCTCCTCTTTCACTTTCATCAGGAGGCTCTTTAGTTCTTCTTCACTTTCTGCCATAAGGGGTTAGAGAATGTCAATATAACTATCATGCCTTGGAAAAATACATATTAACAGATTTTAGCCCAGACTAATCTCAGAGGACCTACATTAACACATATGGTAAGTAAATTGAGAAAGAGAATGAAAGGAATTTAATACAGTGATTGTCTTTTTCTTCAGCTGCTTTCAAAATTGTGAAAACCTGGCTTGGTCCAGAAGCAGTGAGTTTGTTGAAGTTTACGAGTAAAAATGACATCCAAGACTATGTCAGTGTAGAATACCTGCCTCCTCACATGGGTGGAACTGTAAGTACAGTACCTAGAACCTGTTTTTAAAATAAGACTGGGTCATGACACATGAGGCTGTATTCTTTCCTCAACAGAAACAGAAAAGCAATATCTAAACATCCTAAGAAAAATTATAGATACTCTAAAATAGAAACCAGAGTTATAGACATTTTTTATTAAACATTTTGAGTTGTTAAATTATTTTTGAATAGGTCAAGTTTTTATATGATTTTAAACTGAAAGATACTCAGTAAAAGTATTCAGAAACAAGTATTCAGTAAAAAGTCTTTGTACTGCTGTGGCTACCATCCTGTTCTCTCTAGTTCCCCCCCCTCCCCCCAGGGATCTGTGTTACCTATTTAAAAAACTATACTAAATATGTAATATCTAAACAACTATAGTATTCATATATATATATAATTCTTTTTCCCTCCCATCATGGTTTTAACCAAGTAGTGTATTTATACACTATTGTGTGTACTGCTTTTTGCTTCACAAAATCTCTTAGAAATCATTCAAAATCATTATGTGATAAGTTGTCTTGTTCTTATTCGTGGCTGCATAGTATTACACTGTCTAGAGATAACTCATAAATTGTTTAATGAATGACTATAAATCAATTGCCTTTTGATGTCTCTTTAGTTTGATTTCGGTTATTTACTGTTAAACAGTTTTTAATTTAAAAGTTAATATATACTATAATATTTTTTGGAAATGATCTTACTACTTAAAAATAAGAGACCAGAAGTAAGTAGAAATGTGTTAAAATTTTAGTACTCCATAGCAATGAAACATAATTGGATAATGACTTTTTTTTAAATAAACCGTGAAACCTATGTATTTTGTATGCTTTAGGTTAATTTGATTGATAATACTTCAGTTATTTGACTTTGGCAATCTACTTTGTACTGGCAAAATTACGTTCAACTAGAATCAAAGGCGTAGCAAAATGAAAAGTTTTTGTGTATCCTTTTCTGTGTTTTCTTTCATTGGAAAAAACCTTGAATTGGTAATTTTGGGAAGTTATCAACCTTTTGTTTGTACAATACACTTGGAACCTATGAAAGACTGGATAAAATATCTGAACCAAAAATGACTCTCCACAAGAGTGGTGTATTATACAGAAAGTTCTCAGCAGCTTTTGGCAACCTGCTAAGGATGATTTTAAGAAAAGAAAGGAAGAATAGTATGAGGTCCCTGCTGCTGCTGCTGCTAAATCGCTTCAGTAGTGTCTGACTCTGTGCGACCCCATAGACGGCAGCCCACTAGGCTCTTCTGTCCCTGGGATTCTCCAGGCAAGAATACTGGAGTGGGTTGCCATTAATACTTATGAACTGAGACTCAAATTTATTTTAAAAGATATAAAATATATATATCCTTATGTCTGTTACCGGACTATCACAACTGGACGTAGTTCTACAGAGAACTCCACAACACTTCAACTCACTGCAAAGGAAATTGGGTGGGATGAGGGTAACAAAAATAGAAATTTTTTCATATAGAGACATGCACAACTATTTCTTCAGCCAAACTGAACCTTAAACTGGTTATAAGTATCTTGATTCCTAGACATCTGAAAAACCAAATGAAAGGTCTCATTACTGAATGATGGTCATTAAAGATGGTTTCAAAGATGTTTCTTTTTTTTTCCCTAAATATTGAATTATTTCTGTATTTTTTTAACTTTTATTGTCAGTTTCAGGTGTTCAGCAAAATGAATGAATCAGTTGTACATATATCCATCCTTTTTCAGATTGTTTTCTCATATAGGCTATTGCAGAGTGTTGAGTTCCCTGTTCTATATAGGAGGTTGTTTTTATTAGGTTGGTGCAAAAGTTTTTGCAGTTTTGCATTGTTGAACTTTGCCATATTTTTAATATATATATTTTATTGAAGTATAGTTGACTTACAGTGTTTCAGGTGCACAGCAAGGTGATACAGTTATACAAATACACATATATTATTTTGAAATTATTTTCTATCATAGATTATTACAAGATATTGACTATAATTCCATATGCTATACAGTAAAACTTTGTCACTTATTGCATATCTATTTTTTAATTAGAAATCTAGCATTCTAGTCATACTAAGTCAAACAGGTGGAATCAAAATGTCATAATTTTTTAATATAAATTTATTTATTTTAATTGAAAGCTAATTACTTTACAATATTGTATTGGTTTTGCCATACATTGACATGAATCCACCACAGGTGTACATGTGTTCCCCATCCTGAACCCCCCTCCCACCACCCTCCCCATCCCATCCCTCTTGGTCATCCCAGTGCACCAGCCCCAAGCAACCTGTATCATGCATCAAACCTGGACTGGTGATTCATTTCATATATGATAATATACATGTTTCACTGCCAATCTCCCAAATCATCTCACCCTTGCCCTCTCCCACAGAGTCCAGAAGACTGTTCTATACATCTGTGTCTCTTTTACTGTCTTGCATACAGGGTTATCATTACCATCTTTCTAAATTCCATATATATGTGTTAGTATACTGTATTGGTGTTTTCCTTTCTGGCTTACTTCACTCTGTATAATAGGCTCCAGTTTCATCCACCTCATTAGAACTGATTCAAATGTGTTCTCTTTAATGGCTGAGTAATATTCCATTGTGTATATGTACCACAGCATTCTTATCTATTCATCTGCTAATGGACATCTAGGTTGCTTCCATGTCCTGGCTATTATAAACAGTGCTGCAATGAACATTGGGGTACATGTGTCTCTTTCTATTCTGGTTTCCTCGGTGTGTATGCCCAGCAGTGGGATTGCTGGGTCATAAGGCAGTTCTATTTGCAATTTCTTAAGGAATCTCCACACTGTTCTCCATAGTGGCTGTACTAGTTTGCATTCCCACCAACAGTGTNTGTTTTCCTCTAGGAGTTTTATGGTTTCTGGTCTTAAATTTAGATCTTTAATCCATTTTGAGTTTATTTTTGTGTATGGTGTTATAAAGTGTTCTAGTTTCATTCTTTTACAAGCGGTTGACCAGTTTTTCCAGCACCACTTGTTAAAGAGATTGCCTTTTCTCCATTGTATACTCTTGCCTCCTTTGTCAAAGATAAGGTGTCCATAGGTGCATAGATTTATCTCTGTGCTTTCTATTTTGTTCCATTGATCTATATTTCTTGTCTTTGTGCTAGTACCATATACTTTCTTGATGACTGTGGCTTTGTAGTAGAGCCTGAAATCAGGTAGGTTGATTCCTCCAGTTCCATTCTTCTTTCTCAAGATTGCTTTGGCTCTTTGAGGTTTTTTGTATTTCCATACAAATTGTGAAATTATTTGTTCTAGTCCTCTGAAAAATACCGTTGGTAGCTTGATAGGGATTGCATTGAATCTATAGATTGCTTTTGGTAGTATACTCATTTTCCCTATATTGATTCTTCTGATCCATGAACACGGTATACTTCTCCATCTATTAGTGTCCTCTTTGATTTCTTTCACTGGTGTTTTATAGTTTTCTATATATAGGTCTTTTGTTTCTTTAGGTAGATATATTCCTAAGTATTTTATTCTTTTTGTTGCAATGGTGAATGGAAATGTTTCCTTAATTTCTCTTTCTATTTTCTTATTATTATTGTATAGGAATGCAAGGGATTTCTGTGTGTTGATTTTGTATCCTGCAACTTTACTATATTCATTGATTAGCCAAAATGTCATAATTTTTTAGGTTCATAAGTTTTCTAAAATATATATATATTACACATTTACATATGTGTATACAAAAGTTTTTCTCCTAGACTTGATAAAGGCTCGAGAAAGAGTATCCAAAAAAAAAAGATGGAAAAATTAGAGAACATAAACTAAATGAAATGGGAGCCCTGAATATGAAATAGAAAACGTGAAATAAACTAGATAAAACTAAAAGATCATCATATAGTCGAGTTGTTTTTAAACATGACTGCTCATTAGAAACATATCTGGAGCTCTGGTGAGAAAAAGAAATACCTGAGCATTTGTATTTTTCAAAAAGTTTCAAGATAATTCTGATATCCATGTGTATTTTAAAAACTGATTACAAGTTTTTTCTGCTAGATCCTAGTTTTGGTGTTATAGAGGTCTATTATTTTTCTGTTGACCAATCATGATACAGTGGTATTAAGTGAGTAATATAATCACAAAAGTAAAATATGTTTACCAGTTTTCACAGTCAATAGCCAGACAAAAAATAAAAGTTAATTAAAATTGCAAGCCATAATGGGAACATGATTAACTTAACAATATAAAATAATTACATACAATTGGGGGAGGGGTCCAAGCAGAGTGATGTGGTAACTAGAAGTGCATACATGCACATGTTTTCATCCACCCAGCCAATCTAAGTCTTTTGGTTGGTGCATTTAATCTGTTTACATTTAAAGTAATCTTGATATGCATGATGTTGTCAAAAGCTTTTTCTGCATCTACAAAGATTATTTGGTTCTTATTCTTATGTTTGTTAATATGGTATATCACACTAATTAATTGGCTTGCATTGAAGAATCCTTGCATCCCTGGGATAAATCCCACTTGATCATGATGTATTGTTGGATTTGGTTTCCTAGTATTTTGTTGAGGATTTTTGCGTCTGTTTATCTGTGATACTGGCCTATAATTTTCTTTTTTTGTGCTTTTTCTGATTTTGATATCAGAGTGATAATAACCTTTTAGAAGGTGTTTGAGAGTTTTCCTTCCTCTGCAAGAGTTTCAGAAAAATAGGCGATAACTCTTCTCTAAATGTGAGATATAATTCACCTTTGAAGTCATGTGGTCCTGGACTTTGTTGAGAGTTTTTAAAATGACAGTTTCAATATCAATTGTTATTGGTCTGTTCACATTTTCTAGTTTGTTCTGGTTCAGTCTAAGAATTTGTCCATTTCTTCTAGATTGTCTGTTTTATTGGCACTTGTAGTAGTATAGTAGTAGTCTCTCATGATCCTTTGTATTTCTGTGGTGCTTATAGTAATTTATTTTTCATTTGTAATTGTACTGATTTGAGCCCTCCCTTTTTTTCATGATGAGTCTGGCTAAAAGTTTATCAATCTTGTGTATCTTTTCAAAGACCCAGCTTTTACTTTCATTCATCTTTTCTATTGTTTTGTCTCCATTTCATTTATTTCCACTCTGATCTTTATGATTTCTCTCCTTATGCTAACTTTGGATTTTGTTTGTTCCTCTTCCCTAGTTGCTTTAGGTGTAACTTTAGGTGGTTTATTTGAAATTTTTCTTGTTTTCTGTGGTGAGATATCATATTGCTGTTAACTTCCCTCGTAGAATTGCTTTTGTTGGTTCGCATAGGTTTTACATTGTCGTGTTTTCATTGTCATTAGCCTCTAGGTATTTTTTTTATTCTGTCTTTGATTTCTTCAGTGATCCATTGGTTTAGTAACATATCGTTTAGCCTTCACATGGCTGTGTGTGTTTTTGTTTGCTTACAGTTATTACATGTAATTTAATTCTAATCTTACAGTGTTGTGGTCAGAAAAGATGCTTCATATGATTTCAGTTTTCTTAAATTTACCAAGGCTTGATTTATGGCCCAAGATATAATGTATTCTAGAGAATGTTCCATGTGCACATGAGAAGAAAGTGTATTCTGCTTTTAGATGGAGTGTGCTGTAAGTATCAGTTGGGTTTATCTGGTCTAATGAGTCATTTAAGGCCTATGTTCCTTATTGAATTTCTGTCTAGATGATTTGTCCATTGGTGGAAGTGGGATGTAAAGTCCCCCATTATTTTCTGTTTATTTGTTTATTCTCTATTTTTTGTTAAACTTTTTATTTTTACTGGGATATAGCAAACTAACAATATTGTGATCGTTTCAGGTGAACAGTGAAAGGTAAAGTCTCCCACTATTGTGTTCCTGTTGATTTCCCTTAGCATTTGCCTTGTATATTGAGGGTCTCTGTGTTGAGTGCATATATATTTATATTGTTATATCTTCTTCTTGGATTGATACCTTGATCATTATGTAGTGTCTTTGTTTGTCTTTTATAACAGTCTTTAAAGTCTGTTTTGTCTGATATGAGTATTGCCACTCCAGCTTTCTTTTCATTTCTATGTGCATAGAATATCTTTTTCTATCCCCTCACTTTCAGTCTGTATGTGTTCGTAGGTCTGAACTGGGTCTCTTATAGACAGCATATATATGAGTCATTTTTTTATCCTATTCAGGCAGTTTGTGTCTTAATTGGAACATTTAACCTATTTACATTTAAGGTAATTATTGATATGTATATTCTTATTGCCATTTTTTAAAATTCTTCTGAAGTTGTTTTTTTAAGTCTTTTTCCCTCCTTTTTTGTTCTCTTCTCATGATTTAGTGTTCATATTGCCTTTTTTTTTTAAACTTTATTTTACTTTACAGTACTGTATTGGTTTCTGTTGTAGTTTTTTGGTTCACATTTCCCGTAACATTTTTTTAATATGATTTAATTTTTACTGCTCTGGATCTTCATTGCTCTGCACAGGCTTTCTCTAGTTGCAGACAGTGTGGGCTACTCTGTAGTTTCACTGTGCAGGCTTCTCATTGCCATGGCTTCTCGTTGCAGAGCATGGGCTCTAGAGTGCACAGGCTTCAGTAGTTGAACCATGTGGGCTCAATAGTTATAGCTCATGGGCTCTAGAGCACAGAGTGGTTGTGGCACATTAGTTGCCAGAGGCATGTGGAATCTTCCTGGGCCGGGGATTGAACCTGTGTTTCCTGCATTGGCAGGCAGATTTTTATCTACTGCACCACCAGGGACGTCTTCCCATAAGGTTTTGATATAGCAATCTCTCTATCTATCTATATGTATATATATATACAACATTGTTTTAAGTTGCTATTCACTTAATTTCAAATGCATTGCCCATTTTCTGCATTTGTACTCTCCTAACAGTTGCCACTTTTGATACCATATTTGTGTGTGGATGATTTCCTACTTTACTGTATTTTTACTGGTAAGCTTTCCCATGTGGATTTTCATACTTCTAGGTTTGGCCTTTTTTTTTTTTTTTTTTTTTTAACACCTTAAGAAGTACCTTTAGCATTTGTTGCAAAGCTGGTCTGGTGATGCTGAATTCACTTAGCTTTTGCTTGTCTGTAATGCTTTTCATTTCTTTGTGGAGTCTGAACAAGCTTTGCTGGTTAGAATGTTTTTGGTTGGAGATTTTCTCCCTTTTGTCAGTTTGAATATATCATGCTACTCTCTTCTGGCCTGCAGTTTCCACTGGAAAATCAGCTGATAACTTTATGGGAATTCCCTTGTATGTTATTTGTTGCTTTTCCCTTGTTGCTTTCAATATTTTTTCTCTGTATTTTAATTTTTGTCAGTTTGATTAATATGTATCTCAGAGTGTTCCTTTTGGATTTATCCTGCCAGGGACTCTCTACACTTCCTGCACTTGGGTGAATATTTCCTTTTTCAAGGGAAATTTCAGCTGTAATCTCTTCAAATAGTTTCTCAGGCCCTTTCCCTCTTTCTTTCTCATTTCTTATCATTTTTCATTCTATTTGTTTTGTTCTGTAGCCATGATTTCCACCACTCTGTCTTCCAGTTCATTTATTCATTCTCTGCCTTAGTTATTCTGCTCTTAATTCCTTCTAGTATATTTTTGATTTGTATTGTGTTTTTTTTATTTTTGGAGTTTTTTTAAATTATGATTTGTTTTTGGCTGCACTGAATCTTTGTTGCTTTGTGTGGGATTTCTCTAGTTGCAGCAAGCTGGGGCTACTCTTCATTACAGTACATGGGCTTCTCATTGTGGTGGCTTCTCTTGTTGCAGAGCACAGGCTCTAGGCACACAGGCTTCAGTAGTTGTGGCACATAGGCTCAGTACTTGTTGCTCCCAGGCTCTAAAGTGCACCAGCTTCAGTAGTTGTGGCACATGGGCTTAGTTGCTCCCTGGCAGGTGGGATCTTCCCCAACCAGGGATTGAACTCATATTGTCTCCATTGGCAGGTGGATTCCTATCCACTGTGCCATTAGGGAAGTCCCAATTATTGAATTGTTTATCTCTAATTCTTCATTCTCTAAATCTTTTATCTCTGTGTTAAACATTTCTTATATCTTCTTGGTCTGTGCCTCCATTCTTTTCTCAAGATTTTGGATCATGTTTACTATCATTACTCTGAATTTGTTTTCAGCTTGATTGCCTATTTCCTCTTCATTTAGTTGTTCTTGTGGGTTTTTATCTTGTTCCTTCGTCTGAAACATATTTCTGTGTCATCTTATTTTGTCTAACCTTCTGTGCTTGTAGCCTTCTTTGCTCAGGCTACAGGATCCTAGTTCTTGTTTCTGGTGCCTGCCCTCAGCGGGCAGGGCCATGTCAAGGGGTGTGTTTAGAGGCGTCTTTGAGCTCAGTAAGGGCTTCCCTGGTAGCTCAGCTGGTTAAGAATCTGCCTGCAATGTAGGATACCCCAGTTTGATTCCTGAGTTGGGAAGATCCACTGGAGAAGGGATAGGCTACCCACTCTAGTATTCTTTGGCTTCCCTTGTGGCTTAGCTAGTAAAGAATCCACCTGCAATGTGGGAGACCTAGGTTAGATCCCTGAATTGGGAAGATCCCCTGGAGAAGGGAATGGCTACCCACTCCAGTATTCTGGCCTGGAGAATTCCATGGACTCTATAGTCCATGGGGTCACAAAGAGTCGGACACGACTGAGCAACTTTCACTTAACTTCACTTGAGCTCAGTATGACTTGAGGCAGCCTGTCTGATGCTGGGTGGCGCTGTGTTCCTGTCTTGTTGATTGTTTGGCCAGAAGTATTTCAGCTCTGGAACCTGCAGACTGTTGGATGGGGCCAGGTCTTGGTGCCAAAACAGGGACCTCCCTCTGGGAAAGCTCATACCCATCAATATTCCCTGAGGCTTCTGCCACCAGTATTCTTGCCTCCATAGGGAGCCACAGCCAACCTGCACCTCGCCAGGAGACTTTTTTTTTTTTTTTTTTTTTTAACACCTTAAGAAGTACCTTTAGCATTTGTTGCAAAGCTGGTCTGGTGATGCTGAATTCACTTAGCTTTTGCTTGTCTGTAATGCTTTTCATTTCTTTGTGGAGTCTGAACAAGCTTTGCTGGTTAGAATGTTTTTGGTTGGAGATTTTCTCCCTTTTGTCAGTTTGAATATATCATGCTACTCTCTTCTGGCCTGCAGTTTCCACTGGAAAATCAGCTGATAACTTTATGGGAATTCCCTTGTATGTTATTTGTTGCTTTTCCCTTGTTGCTTTCAATATTTTTTCTCTGTATTTTAATTTTTGTCAGTTTGATTAATATGTATCTCAGGGTGTTCCTTTTGGATTTATCCTGCCAGGGACTCTCTACACTTCCTGCACTTGGGTGAATATTTCCTTTTTCAAGGGAAATTTCAGCTGTAATCTCTTCAAATAGTTTCTCAGGCCCTTTCCCTCTTTCTTTCTCATTTCTTATCATTTTTCATTCTATTTGTTTTGTTCTGTAGCCATGATTTCCACCACTCTGTCTTCCAGTTCATTTATTCATTCTCTGCCTTAGTTATTCTGCTCTTAATTCCTTCTAGTATATTTTTGATTTGTATTGTGTTTTTTTTATTTTTGGAGTTTTTTTAAATTATGATTTGTTTTTGGCTGCACTGAATCTTTGTTGCTTTGTGTGGGATTTCTCTAGTTGCAGCAAGCTGGGGCTACTCTTCATTACAGTACATGGGCTTCTCATTGTGGTGGCTTCTCTTGTTGCAGAGCACAGGCTCTAGGCACACAGGCTTCAGTAGTTGTGGCACATAGGCTCAGTACTTGTTGCTCCCAGGCTCTAAAGTGCACCAGCTTCAGTAGTTGTGGCACATGGGCTTAGTTGCTCCCTGGCAGGTGGGATCTTCCCCAACCAGGGATTGAACTCATATTGTCTCCATTGGCAGGTGGATTCCTATCCACTGTGCCATTAGGGAAGTCCCAATTATTGAATTGTTTATCTCTAATTCTTCATTCTCTAAATCTTTTATCTCTGTGTTAAACATTTCTTATATCTTCTTGGTCTGTGCCTCCATTCTTTTCTCAAGATTTTGGATCATGTTTACTATCATTACTCTGAATTTGTTTTCAGCTTGATTGCCTATTTCCTCTTCATTTAGTTGTTCTTGTGGGTTTTTATCTTGTTCCTTCGTCTGAAACATATTTCTGTGTCATCTTATTTTGTCTAACCTTCTGTGCTTGTAGCCTTCTTTGCTCAGGCTACAGGATCCTAGTTCTTGTTTCTGGTGCCTGCCCTCAGCGGGCAGGGCCATGTCAAGGGGTGTGTTTAGAGGCGTCTTTGAGCTCAGTAAGGGCTTCCCTGGTAGCTCAGCTGGTTAAGAATCTGCCTGCAATGTAGGATACCCCAGTTTGATTCCTGAGTTGGGAAGATCCACTGGAGAAGGGATAGGCTACCCACTCTAGTATTCTTTGGCTTCCCTTGTGGCTTAGCTAGTAAAGAATCCACCTGCAATGTGGGAGACCTAGGTTAGATCCCTGAATTGGGAAGATCCCCTGGAGAAGGGAATGGCTACCCACTCCAGTATTCTGGCCTGGAGAATTCCATGGACTCTATAGTCCATGGGGTCACAAAGAGTCGGACACGACTGAGCAACTTTCACTTAACTTCACTTGAGCTCAGTATGACTTGAGGCAGCCTGTCTGATGCTGGGTGGCGCTGTGTTCCTGTCTTGTTGATTGTTTGGCCAGAAGTATTTCAGCTCTGGAACCTGCAGACTGTTGGATGGGGCCAGGTCTTGGTGCCAAAACAGGGACCTCCCTCTGGGAAAGCTCATACCCATCAATATTCCCTGAGGCTTCTGCCACCAGTATTCTTGCCTCCATAGGGAGCCACAGCCAACCTGCACCTCGCCAGGAGACTATCCAAGACCCATAAGTAGGTCTAGACTCTTACGGAGTCATTGCTTTGCCCTGGGACCCAGTTTTTGAGACCTTGTGTATACTCTCCAAGAGCAAAGGATCTGTCTTCCCCCAGCCCTGTGGAGCCTGCTCAGGCAATAGACTACTGGGGCAGTGGTCAGGGTGTGTGGACCACAGAGGAGGTAGCCCCTCCTGGAGCCCACCAAGGCAAAGGTCAACACATGTTGAAAGAGCCTGCAGTGACAGCCTCACCCTTTACATGCCTCTGAACAATGGCACTTTGCTTCTATGGCGTCCCAGGCTTCTTTCACAAATATTCCTGGTTGTAGAGCTCTACCCTCCCATCCCTTCAGGCTATCTCGTCACCATGGGCAGCAGGCTTTCCCCAGGTCTGCTCTCTCCAGACCCAACGTTCCAGCATCCAGCCCGTTTGCATCTGCAGACACATCTCAGGCTGGGGTGCATAGGGTTGTGGACCACCGGTGGAGGTCTCACTCTGTCCTGCCTGCCACAGACTGGTTGCTGTGTTCTCTAACTCCTCTTCTGTCCCAGCTGATAGCCCTGCTGATGAGGGGGCTTCCCCAGGTATAGGACCCTCTCCTCTCTTGCACCTCCCTCCTTGGGGTGCAAGATCCCATTCAGCTTCCTGTATTTTCTTTCTTTCTTTCATTCTACCTGGTTATGCAGAGATCTTGTTGTCCTTTCAGCTGCCCAAAGTCCTCTTCTAGTGTTCAGCATGTACTCTGAGAATTGTTCCATTTGTAGGTGTATTCTTGATGTATTTGTGGGAAGAGGTGAGCTCCATGTCCTACTCTGCCATCTTGACTTCCTCCCCCGAAGCACTATTTAAACTTCATGTTTCCTGCTTTCCTCTTCTGAGGCTTTATATTTCACTTTTAAACCTAGAAAAACAAAGTATGGTTCATTTCAAAAAGTATGTTTCATTTCAGATACTAACCTTGGTTAAAATAACTATTTGATTGGTTTGTTCTGTTAAATAATTTGCTAATACAGTTGATGTTTCTTAAAAGTAGTTTTTACTGCATGCTATTAATTTTATTTTTATGGATAGAAAAAGGTATTTTATTTCCCTTCTCTGTTGTTGGAGATTTATTTCCTCAGAATTTTAGTTATAATAGTAATAGGACTACTGTTCATTAAAGTACATTTTTCCCCTAAATACATACACACTTCCTTAAATAAAAGAAACAATACCAAAGACTGAAAATTACAACAGCACAATGAGAATTAAAAGTATGTCTACTTTCCTAAATCACTGCCACTGCAATTCCCCCTAGCAGTCACTGTTTCAGAGTTTTTTCTTCCTCTAGAAATACTAAGTCCATTGTTGTTGTTTTTCACTGTAGTCATTATATGCTATTTAGTATATTATTCTGTTTTTTTTTTATATATCATTTATTTTTAGGTCATACCATATTGATTACTAGAGATCTAATAGATTCTTTAAACCATTGCAGAATATTCCATTGTGTGGATCTAATGATGTATTATTATTATGTTCTGTTTTAAATACCATTAATTTTCTAACCTTTTACTATTACTGATTCAGTGAATCTTCTCATAATGAATTCTTAATACGTGGAAGCAACAGTATCTGTAGAAGATAAACTCCTTGAATTGAAATCATTAGGTCAGTCGTTACATTTAGTTTAAACTTCAATAGCTGATTGGTGATACCTGTTACCAATTTCCCTGTAAAGAGATTATGCCTATTTAATGTATGAGAATGCTTGAATCACATCCTTGTCAACACCACCTATTTTCCTTATTTTAAGCTTTGTCAGTCTCAGGTGAAAAATACTTATCTATGGTTTGAATTTGTACTTTTTTATTGTAACTGATGTTGAGCATTTTTTAATGGTTTAAAAGGCAATCTATTTTTTCTATGAACTCTCCATCATTCCTTTATTCTTTATTTTGTTGAGTTGTTACTCTTGTTGATTTTTCTATATTAAGAAAAAGTGGTTTTTGTTGCTATTATATGTAATACATATTTTCCCAGTTATGGACTTTTAAAAAATGCTTTGGTCTTTAAGTTTTTGTTTTTTTTTTTTAACTTGTGGTTGGTTGATTTATTGGTTGGGTTTTGTTTGTGTTGCCATTCAGAAATGTTTCCCCTTATTGTTTATTTTCTATTGGAGTATAGTTGATTTACAATGCTTATTGAGAGTGAAAATGAAAGTTGCTCAGTCATGTCTGACTCTTTGCAACCCCATGGGCTATACAGTCCATGGAATTCTCCAGGCCAGAATACTGGAGTGGGTAGCCTTTCCCTTCTCCAGGAGATCTTCTCAACCCAGGGATTGAAGCCAGGTATTGAACCCAGGTCTTCCACATTGCAGGCAGATTCTTTACCAACTGAGCCACAAGGGAAGCCAAAGAATACTAGAGTGGGTAGCCTATCCCTTCTCCAATGGATCTTCCCAACCCAGGAATCGAACTGGGGTCTCCTGCATTGCAGGCAGATTCTTAACCAGCTGAGCTACCAGGGAAGCCCTAAACTACTGCCACTCCACCCCCTGCAAATTAGAGAGTAGTTCTTGTTGTTTAGTAGCTAAATCATACTGACTGTTTCGCAACCCCAAGGACTGTAGCCCACCAGGCTCCTCCGTCCATGGGATTCTCCAGGCAAGAATACTGGAGTGGGTTGCCATTCCCTTCTCTAGGGGATCTTCCCAACCCAGGGATCAAACCTGGATCTCCTGCATTAGAGACAGATTCTCTTCCACTGAGCCACAGTTCAGGTATACAACAAAGTGATTCAATTATACATATACATGTATCTATTCTTCAAGTTATTTTCCTATTTAGGTTATTACAGAATATTGAGTAGAGTTCCCTGTACTTTACAGTAGATCTTTGTTCCTTATTTTTTGTATTTTATTAAATTTATTATTTAATTAAAGAATAATTGCTTTACAGAATTTTGTTGTTTTCTGTCAAACATCAACATGAATCAGCTTAGGTGTACATATGTCCCCTCCCCTTTATTTATTTTAAATACAGTAGTATGTATATGTCAGTCCCAAATTTCCAATTTATTCCTCCCCTCCCATCTTTTCCCTTTTGTTACCATAAGTTTGATTTCTAAGTCTATGAGCTTGTTTCTGTTTTGTAAATAAATTCTATTGTATTATTGTTTTTTAGATTTTGCATATAAATGATATCATATGATACTTATCTTTCTCTGACTGACTCCACTTAGTTTGATCATCCCAGGTCCATCCATACTTCTGCAAATGGCATAATTTCCTTATTTTTAATGGCTGAGTAATACTGAATGACTGGACTCAACTCTCAACTTACTGTCTCACAATTTTCCTTTCTCTGTTCCTCTGAGCCTAGGTGTTAAGGAGTAAAATTTCTACTCTGCCTCTCATTGATTATCTGGAGAAATAGCCTGCTATCCAAATTTCAGTATGACAAAGAGCATGAAAGGTGACACAGAAATCCAGAATCCTTTCCTTTTAGAAAGTGGACAGAGAGTTCCAGTTTCGGGTTTTGCACATTAGTTGCTTGGAAGTTGCTACCTTGTCCTAAAAGTAAAAAGCTGAGAGTGATGACAGCAGTAGCTCTTCTTGAATTCATAAGAAAGGGGTAGACACAAGACAGACTACTTAGAGAAACAGTCAAGTCTATGTAGAGTCTAGGTTTTCCAGAGTGGAGACTCACAAAGCAGAAACCACTGCAGGAGTTAAAAACCTAAATGGCAATTGATGGATTGCTGGAGGCTCACTGGAAAATTCTCAGAATTGACAACTCCAAGGGATCCAGTCACAGGAGGGCCCCCACAACACTGTGACATTTACCTCCAGGAGCTCCACCAGATTTCTTCAGTAAATACTGGGGGAAAATCTCCTAGAACTTCCTGCAGGAGGAGCTGGAAGAAAAGCCATTTTGAAATACACCAGAGGACTCAGTTCTTCTGCCATCAGGGGAAACCAGTTAACCAGAGCCTACCCTCCTGTGGCATTATTATCAGAACCTAACTGACCTAGACAGCATATTAAAAAGCAGAGACATTACTTTCCCAACAAAGGTCCATCTAGTCAAAGCTATGGTTTTTGCAGTAGTCATGTATGGATGTGAGCTTGACTATAAAAAAAGTTGAGCACCAGAGAATTGATGCTTTTGAACTGTGGTGTTGGAGAAGACTCTTGAGAGTCCCTTGGACTGCAAGGAGATCCAACCAGTCCATCCTAAAGGAAATCAGTCCTGAATATTCATTGGAAGGACTGATGCTGAAGCTGAAACTCCCAATACTTTGGCCACCTGATGCAAAGAGCTGACTCATTGGAAAAGACCCTGATGCTGGGAAAGATTGAAGGCAGGAGGAGAAGGGGACGACAGAAGATGAGATGGTTGGGTGGCATCACTGACTCAATGGACACAAGTTTGAGCAAACTCCGGGAGTTGGTGATGGACAGGGAAGCCTGGTGTGCTGCAGTCCATGGGGTCGCAAAGAGTTGGACACGACTGAACAATTGAACTGACTGAATATTCTGTTTAATATTTGTACCACATCTTTCTTTATTTCTCTGTCAGTGGACATTTAGGTTGCTTCCAGGTCTTGGCTATTGTAAACAGTGCTTTGGTGAATATTGGGGTGCATGTAACCTTTTGAACATGGTTTTCTCCTAATACGTGCACAGGAGTGGGATTACTGAATCATATGGGAGCTCTGTTTTTTGTTTTTTAAGGAACCTCCGTACTGTTGTCCATAGTGGCTATCCCAATTTACATTCCCACCAACAATTCATGAGGATTCCCTTTTCTTCAAACTTGCTCCAGCATTTATTGTTTGCAGACCTTTCGATGATGGCCATTTTGATTGGTGTGAGGTGATAGTTCATAGTTTTTTTGTTAATTTATTTTTTAATTGGAGGATAATTTCTTTACAGACTTGTGCTGACTTCTGCCATGCAACATTGCAAATCAGTCATAACTATGCATGCACACACACACATATACACATATCCCCTCCCTCTTGAGCCTCCCTCCCACCCCCTCATCCCACCCCTCTAGGTTGTCACAGAGCACCAGGCTGGGCTCCCTATTATATAGCAGTTTCCCACTAGCTCTCTGTGTTACACATGGTGGTGTATATATGTCAGTGCTATTTTCTCAATTCATTCCACCCTCTCCTTCCCCCAGTGTGTCCACAAGTGCATTCTCTTCACCTCCATTCCTTCCCTGCAAATAGGTTCAATAGTAGCATCTTTCTAGATTCCATATATATGTGTTAATATATGGTATTTGTTTTCCACTGTCTGACTTACTTCACTCTGTATACAGGCTTTAGGTTCATCTACTTCAGTTCAACTGACTCACCTTTGTTCCTTATTATGGCTGAGTAATATTCCTTTGTATATATGTACTGCAACTTCTTTACCCATTCATTTGTCGATGGACATCTAGGTCGCGTCCATGTCCTAGCTTTTGTAAATAGTGCTGCAGTGAACATTGGGATATGTGTGTCTTTTTGAATTGTAGTTTTCTCAGGGTGTATGCTCAGTAGTGGGATTGCTGGGTCATATGGTACTTTTATTCCCAGTTTGTTTATTTTAAAGAAATCTCCATATTGGTCTCCATAGTGGCTTCATCAGTTTACATTCCCACCAACAGTGTAGGAGGATTCCTTTTTCTCCACACCCTCTCCAACATTTGTTGTAGAATTTGTTGTTGTTGTTGTTGTTGTTGTTGTTGTAGGCTTTTTAATGATAGCCATTCTGACCAGCATGAGGTGATACCTCACTATAGTTTTGATTTGCATTTCTTTAATATTTGATGATCTTGAACATCTTTTAATGTGTTTACTGATCATGTGTCTGCCTTCTTTGGAGAAATGTCTATTTAGGTCTTCTGCCCTTTTTGTGATTGGGTCATTTTTTAATAATGAGTTGCATGAGCAGCTTTTATATCTTTTTAATCCTTTGTCAGTTGCCTCATTTGCAATTATTTTCTCCCATTCTTAGATTTTTTTTCATTTTTTTTTATAGTTTCCTTTGCTGTGTAAAAGCTTTTCAGTTTAATTATGTCCCATTTGTTTATTTTGTTTTCCTATCCATTACTCTAGAAGGTGGGTCAAAGGATCTTGCTGTGATTTATGTCAGAGTGTTCTGCCTATGTTTTCCTCTTAAAGAGTTTTATAGCTTCTGGCCTTACATTTAAGTCTTTAATCCATTTTGAGTTTGTTTTTTTTTTTTTTGTATAGTATTAGGAGGTGTTCTAATTCCATTCTTTTACATGTGGCTGTCCAGTTTTCCCATCACCATTTATTGAAGAGGCTGCTTTTTCTCCATTGTATATTCTTGCCTCCTTTGTCAAAGATAAACACATGCACCTATGGGCACTTTATTTCTGGAATTTCTGCTTATTCCATTTGTCTCTATTTCTGTTTTTGTGCCAGTACCACACTCTCTTAATGACTGTAGCTTTGTAGAATAGTCTGAAGTCAGAAAAGATTATTCTTCCAGCTCTGTTATTCTTTCTCAAGATTGCTTTGGCTATTAGGGGTCTTTTGTGTTTCCATACGAACTGTAAAATTTTTTCTTCTAGTTCTGTAAAAAATGCCATTGGTAATTTGATCAGGATTGCATTGCTGCTGCTGCTAAGTCACTTCAGTCGTGTCCGACTCTGTGTGACCCCATAGATGGCAGCCCACCAGGCTCGCCCATCCCTGGGATTCTCCAGGCAAGAATACTGGAGTGGGTTGCCATTTCCTTCTCCAATGCATGAAAGAGAAAAGTGAAAGTGAAGTTGCTCAGTCTGTCCGACTGTTAGCGACCCCATGGACTGCAGCCCACCAGGCTACTCCGTCCATTGGATTTTCCAGGCAAGAGTACTGGGGTGGGGTGCCGTTGCCTTCTCCGCAGGATTGCATTGAATCTTGATAATTTGGTAATTTGCATTGGTAATTTGATAGTGGATTGTTTCAAGTAGTATAGTCATTTTCACAATATAGATTCTTCTAAGAACATGGTGTATCTCCCCATCTGTGTCACCTTTGATTTCTTTCATCAGTGTTTTAGTTTTTTGCATATAGATCTTTTGTCTCTTTAGGTAGGTTTATACCTAGGTATTTTATTCTTTTTGTTGCAGTGGTGAATGAGATTGTTAACCTTACTTTCTTTTTCTATTTTTTAATTGTTAGTGTATAGGAATGCAAGGAATTTCTGTGTATTAATTTTGTATCCTGCTACATTACTAAATTCATTGATTAGCTCTAGAAATTTTCTGGTGGCATTGTTAGGGTTTTCTATGTATAGTATCATGTGATCTGCAAACAGTGAGTTTTACCTCTTTTTACAATCTCGATTCCTTTTATTTTCTTCTAGTTGCCATGGCTAGGACTTCAGAAACTATATTGAATAATAATGGTGGGAATGGAAACCCTTATCTTCTTCCGGATCTTAGAGGAATATCTTGTAGTTTTTATTTGCATTTCTCTAATAATTAACAGTGTTGAGCATTTTTTCATGTGCCTCTTGGCTTTCCATGTTTCTTCTTTGGAGAATTGTCTATATACGTCTTCTGCCCGTGTTTTGATTGGGTTGTTTGAGTTATATTGAGCTGCATGAGCTCTTTACAGAGATTAATCCCTTGTCAATCACATCATTTACAAATGTTTTCTTCCATTCTGTGGGTTGTCTTTTCATTTTGTTTATGGTTTTCTTTGCTGTACAAAAGGTTTTCAGTTTTATTTGGTCCAATTTGTTTATTTTTGTTTTTATTTCCATGACTATAGGAGTCAGCTTGTAAAAGATATTGCTGCAATTTATGTCAAAGAATGTTCTGCTGTGTTTTCCTCTAGGAGTTTAATCAAACCTGGGTCTCCCACATTGTAGGCAGATGCTTTACCATCTGAGCCACGAGGGAAGTGGTAGGAGTTGATTAGTACTCATTAAATAGTACCATTAAATGCTCTTTAATCCATTTCGAGTGTATTTTTGTGTATAGTTTTAAAGAATGTTCTAATTTCATTCTTTTACATGTAACTGTCCGGTTTTCCCAGCACCATTTGTTGAAGAGATTTTTTTCCCCAACTTTTAGTCTTACATCCTTTGTTGTAGATTAATTGACTATACATGTGTGGGTTTATTTCTGTACTTCTGTTCCATTGATCTGTATTTCTCTCTTTGTGCCAGTATGATGCTATTTTGATAACTGGTAGCTTTGTAGTATAGTCTCATGATTGATTTGGCTATTGGTGTCTTTTCTGTCTCCACACAGATTTTTGAATTTTTGTTCTAAGTTGCAAAAAAAATGCCATTGGTAATTTGATAGGGATTGCATTGAATCTGTGGATTACCTTGGGTACTATAGTCATTTTGACAGAATTGTTTCTTCCAATCAAAGAATATGCTATATTTTTCCTTCTGTTGGTTACATATTTGATTTCTTTCATCAGCATCTTACAGTTTTCAGAGTATACACCTTTTGCCTCCTTATGTAGGTTTATTACTAGGCATTTTTCTTTTTGATGTGATGATGATGGGATTGTTTCCTTAATTTCTGATCTTCCATTGTTAGTGTATAGAAATGCAAGAAATTTCTGTGTATTAGTTTTGTATACAACAACTTTACTGAATTCATTGATGACCTCTAGTAGTTTTCTGGAAGCATCTTTAGGATTTTCTATGTATAGTATCGTGTCATCTCCAAACAGTGACAGTTTTACTTTTCCAATTTATATTCCTTTTTCTTCTCTAATTTCTGCGTCTAGGACTTCTGAAACTATGTTGAATAAAAGTGATAGTGAATATTCTTGCCTTGTTCCTGATCTTAGAGGAAGTGCTTTCAGTTTTTCATCATAGAGTATCATGTTAGCTGTAGGTTTGTCATAGGTGACTTTTATTACTTTGAGAAATGTTCCCTTTTATGCCTACTTCTTGGAGAGGTTTTTTTCATCATAAATGGGTGACTTTTTAAAATTTTATTTATAAATGGAAGATAATTGCTTTACAATGTTATGTCAGTTTATCCCATACAGCAACCCAAATCAGTCATAAATATTTAAACAGTCATAAATATACGTATATCACTCCCTCTTGATCCTCCCTCCCACCCCCACCCACCCCCTCCCTCTAGCTTGTCATAGAGCACCAGGTTGAACTCCCTGTGTTATACAGCAACT
>SJYX01004114.1:34662-48214 GCA_006410675.1 Oreotragus oreotragus | reverse complement strand
TGGACTGTGAAGAAAGCTGAGCACTACAGAATTGATGCTTTTGAACTGTGGTGTTGGAGAAGACTCTTGAGAGTCCCTTGGACTGCAAGGAGATCCAACCAGTCCATTCTGAAGGAGATTAGCCCTGGGATTTCTTTGGAAGGAATGATGCTAAAGCTGAAAGTGCAGTATTTTGGCCACCTCATGCTAAGAGTTGAGTCACTGAAAAATACTCTGATATTTGGAGTTATTGGGGGCAGGAGGAGAAGGGGACGACAGAGGATAAGATGGCTGGATGGCATCACTAACTTGATGGACGTGAGTCTGAGTGAACTCTAGGAGTTGGTGATGGACAGGGAGGCCTGGCGTGCTATGATTCATAGGGTCGCAAAGAGTCAGACATGACTGAGCGACTGAACTATACTGAACTGAGTGTGTTTTTCATTTCACTTATTGTAGTTTGTCTCTGTTTGTTCTTTAGATATTTTAGGTGTTCATTAAACATTTTTTCTTTCTTCTCAGTCTTTGCCTCCATTCTTTTTCCAAGATCTTGGATCATCTTTACTGTCCGTACTCTGCATTCTTTTTCAGGTAGATTGCCTTACTCCACTAAACATAGTAGTTGTTCTGAGATTTTGTTCCTTCATCTGGGACTTATTCCTCTGCTGGTCTTATTTTGTCTGACTTCCTGTGATTGCGATTTCCATTCTGCAGGCTGCAGGGTTGTAGTTCGTTTTTGCTTCTGCTCTCTGTTCCCTTGTGGATGAGGCCATTCTAAGAGGCTTGTGCAGGGAATTCCCTGGTGGTCCAGTCGTTAGGAGTCCACACTTTTACTGTTGAGTACACGTGTTCAGTTCCTGGTTAGAAAACAGATTCCACAAGCCATACAGCATGGTTAAAAAAGAAAAATTATTTAACAGGCTTGTGCAGGCTTCCTGTTAGGAGGGACTGGTTCCTGCCAACTTGTGGGCAGAGCTGAGTCTTGTCTCTTTTACCGAGTCCAAGTTTGCTCTGGTTGCTATGACAGGCCAATTAACCGAGAGATGAGATGTTGAGGCAAGGAATACGAGTTTCTTTGGAAAGCTGGCAGACTGAGATGACAGACTAGTGTCTCCAAAAAGCCATCATATCAGGGTCTGGATGCCAGGTTCTTTTTATAGAACAGGGATGGGAGAAGGCGAGGAAGTCAAGTAAAAGTTCCATTAATCTTGCAGATATCTCCTGGTATAGCCAGCCTCGTGGAGAGGATACATTAATTCCTTCCTGTAGCCATCCACAGGTGGACAGGCCCTGGAACAAAGGCATTTTGGTTTACCATTCAGGCAGTGGGGCAGGGTTCCCCAAGGCAGCCCACTATGTATGGACAGTATCCTTTTCGTGAACAAAAGCCATGGGAAGCAAAGGTTAAAGGAGAAGAAATAGAGCCAGCGTGGAGTCAGTTCTTCCCAATAACAGTTGTGCACTGTCAGTGTCCGTTCCACAGTCTTGTAGAAAAGGGGGCCATCACCATTCTAATTGCTTCCTGTTGCATCTTGTCCGATAGAGGTCTCTGGGAATGTCTGCCGTCAGTGCCAGTGTTCCAAATGTTGCTTCTTTTGTTCCTGTATGGGAAGTGTCTACTTTACACCTGTACAGTTAAACAATGTTCACAACCTAAAAGTTAAGAGTTACGTTCTTTTCAATGGGAATTTTGAGGACTTAAGGGCTGAGAGGCAGCCGCTCAGGTAAAGAATTTAGCAACTTTTCTGTGTATGTGAAGATACAAGAATCAGGGCTCATTGAAATCATTTCCTTGACATGTACCTCAGGTATCTGGGGCCTATAATGCTGTATTCTCATATCCCGAGTTTCCTCAGGACTCACCATAGCAAGTGGCTGAAGTCTGATGGCTGCTGGATAGGAGATATTCTTCTCCTTCCTGAATGTCCTAGGGCTCACCAGCTCATGTTGGGCAGGGGGCTGCAATTGCTGATGGCTGATATGGCAGGAAATATTCAATTTCTCAGATCCTCCCTTCTTGGTCAGGAATTTAACCAATATTTGGGAGACAGTTTATGATGAAATTTTGTCCCATGATACTGGGTGGCCCCTCCCAGATCAGGCAAAAATACTTAATATGCCACTCCAGGTGCTAATTTTTTGATTCAGTTCAATCACTCAGTCGTGTCCAACTCTTTGTGACCCCTTGGACTGCAGCACACCAGGCTTCCCTGTCTATCACCAACTCCCAGAGCTTGCTCAAACTCAACATCTATCGAGTCAGTAGACCCCCATCAATAATTAATGATTCTCTAGATCTAATTATGATCCAGGAGACATTTTCACTTATTGCCTCTTCCCATACCTAGAATCACACTATTACAATTATTTTATGTTATCAATGTAATGTATTTCCTTAAGATGTTTAGCCAGAGAAGTTTCTTTGGAGGCCTGTTTGCATACTTGGTACTGTGATAGACAACTCATCTTATAAATGAGGCAGGATATAAATAATGCAGTGAGCAACATTTACAAAGACATAATGCAGAAGGAAGACACAAAGCACAAACATTTTGGAGACAAGAAACAAAACAATGATTCATGTAACTAGTTGTAATCCAGTTGCAATAATCAGACAATGGTTAAAAGTAAAAAAAAGATCAGACATGGAGTCACGTCTTTCCTGTGAGACCTCTAGTGGGCAAGATCATGCGAAGGGGTGTGTTTAGTGGGCACCTGTGGACTCAGGAAGACTTCATGCAGACTGTCTGCTAATGGGCAGGACTGTGTTGCCACCCCATTAGTTGTTTGGTTTGAGGCATCCCAGCATTGGAACCTATAGCCTGTTGGGAGGGACCAGGTTTTAGTGAGGAAATGGCGGCCTGCAGGAGGGCTCACACCCGTGAATACTCTCCAGAACTACTACCACCGGTGTCTTTGTCCCCACAGTGAGCCATAACCACCCCGTCTCAACAGGAGATCCTCC
This sequence comes from Oreotragus oreotragus, assembly GCA_006410675.1. Classification (NCBI taxonomy): domain Eukaryota; kingdom Metazoa; phylum Chordata; class Mammalia; order Artiodactyla; family Bovidae; genus Oreotragus; species Oreotragus oreotragus. Next base: position 45,270 of record SJYX01004114.1, on the reverse strand, counting down.
AGTATTAGCAGGTAGGTCTAGCCCAGGCTCCTACGAGGTCACTGCTTTTCCCCTGGGTCCTGGTGGTCACAAGATTTTGTGTGTCCCTACTGAGAGTGAAGTTTCTGTTTGCCCCAGTATTGTGGAATTCTTGCAGTCAAATCCCATTGGCCTTCATAACTAGATGCTCTGGGGCTCCTACTCCCAGTGCCAGACCCCCAGGCCGGGGAGCCTGGTATAGGCCTCCGAACTTTCACTCCTGTGGGAGAACCTCTGTGATACAGTTATTTTCATTTGTGGGTCACCCACCTGGCATGTATGGGATTTGATGTTTACATGCTTGTGCTCATCCTCCTGTCTCCTTATGACTTGTTGTTTGTCTTTGGATATAGAGTATCTTTTTTTGGTCAGTTCTAGTGCTTTATTCTCAATGGTTATCCAGCAATTAGTTGTGATTTTGGTGTTTTCATGAGAAGAGATGAGCTCACATCCTTCTACTCTGCCATCTTGTCTCAGCCCTCAATCAGAAATGTTTCATTTTTTATAAATATTTTTATGCCTTCTAGGTTTCATGTTATACTTAAAAAGGTCTTTCCTTACTTAGGTTTTGCGTTTCTTCATTTTGTTGTTTTTAATCCCCCTATTCCTGAAACTTAACATGCATTTTAAAAAATACACACATTTAAAGCTCTTACCTATCTGAAATTCTTTTTGGTATAAAGAATGAGCTGAAGATCCAACTTGGTTCTTTTACAGATGGCTGGCCAGTTGTCCCACACCACTTATTGCATTTTCCCATGCTGTTTTGAAATGCTTGCTTTGTTTTAAATTTCACTATCTAATTAACTCTGTTTCCTTGGCCAGAGGAATGGATTTTAACTTTACTAAGAGAATTATTTCTCTACCCACCTCTCAGCAAGCTGATACAAAATTCTTTTTTCTCAGGATCCTTTCAAGTATAGCTACCCACCACTTGTAGATGATGATTTCCAAACACCATTGTGTGAAAATGGACCTATTGCCAGTGAAGATGAAGCTTCAAGTAAAGAAGATATAGAAAGTGATGGCAAAGATACCTTGGAAACAATTTCTAATGAAGAACAAACAACTCTTCCTAAAAAGGTAATTTTAACAAAAAAAATTTGAGAGAGACAAAAGATGTGATCTCGTCCCACCAGCTGGCTATGTGAATTTAGTATTTTAAAAAATACACACATTTAAAGCTCTTACCTATCTGAAATTCTTTTTGGTATAAAGAATGAGCTGAAGATCCAACTTGGTTCTTTTACAGATGGCTGGCCAGTTGTCCCACACCACTTATTGCATTTTCCCATGCTGTTTTGAAATGCTTGCTTTGTTTTAAATTTCACTATCTAATTAACTCTGTTTCCTTGGCCAGAGGAATGGATTTTAACTTTACTAAGAGAATTATTTCTCTACCCACCTCTCAGCAAGCTGATACAAAATTCTTTTTTCTCAGGATCCTTTCAAGTATAGCTACCCACCACTTGTAGATGATGATTTCCAAACACCATTGTGTGAAAATGGACCTATTGCCAGTGAAGATGAAGCTTCAAGTAAAGAAGATATAGAAAGTGATGGCAAAGATACCTTGGAAACAATTTCTAATGAAGAACAAACAACTCTTCCTAAAAAGGTAATTTTAACAAAAAAAATTTGAGAGAGACAAAAGATGTGATCTCGTCCCACCAGCTGGCTATGTGAATTTAGATAATTCACTAAACTTGCTGCCCTTCTAAATCTTGAAATGTAAAAAGAGCAAGGATGACACTAGCTGACTGTTAGTACCACTACATTATATAAAAGTCTGATTCCATGCTTTGTATAAAAATTGGCAAAACACACCTTGAAAGAATCCTTTTATCCAAAAAATGTTTTATCTAAAATAAAAGTAACTTAAAACGTACCCTTGACCTACCCCCTCTTTGTCACTTTTAAAGAGCACTGAGTTGTTATGTTTTTATATCAGGAACTTGATAGAGATATAAATATATTCTATGTAGAAAAGATTTTAAAATACATAAGGGAGGGGAATTCCCTTATGGTGGTCCAGTGGTTAGGATGCAGTGCTCTCACTGCCTAGGGCCCAGGTTTAATCCCTGATTGGGGAATTAAGATCCCACAAGCTGTGCAGTGTAGCCACAAAAACTAAAAATAAAAAGACTCTTAAGAGAAAGACCATGTTACATTTTCTAAAGGGGCTTCTTTATATAGTAGGCACTCAAATAGAGGTTAATGATCTGATTATTATATCTAAATTATATATTTAACTTATAGTAAACCTAGCTTAAAGATTATAATTTGGATCGAGTCACTATAATGCTTACTTTGTGACCTAGTGAAGTGCCTGTCACTGCCTGTGTGAAACTCAATTTATCTTTCTTCAATATATAATTTGTCTTTAGGGTAACATAATGGAACCTACTTCCAAAGCAGATGAGAATGAAAAAGTTGATTCCAAAATGAAAACTTTCAAGAAACCACTGAGTGTGTTTAAAGGGCCCTTATTACACATCAGGTAATGGCTGAGGATTTTATCAGCTATGCTTTTGTAACATATCTTGATTGTTTTGAGAGAACTGCAAAGTTAGAATTTCTGGACTGTTTTTGAAACTGTGGAAATGTAAAATTAAGGGGTATCTGAAGACTTACCTTGGTTTTTAAACATAGTGGATATTTGTAGCTACCTTTTTATTATTTATTCTGTTGAGTTTAACAGGCCTTTATCCCACATTAGGTAATAATACTCCCATATTAACAACAAATCTGAATGACATACATTTTCTCATTTTATTGATAGTGTTTGACTTGCATAAGTTTGAGGTTGCCAGAAATGACACTGAAGTAGCCCTTTATTGATTTAACCTTCCAAAACTAAAGCTGAACCAGAAATATAGGGTTTTTACCAAAGCCAAATTTCAGCACATCTCTATTATTCTTTCCAGAGTGTTCAATCCAAAAAATTTAGTATCATTTCTTTATCATTATGTAGAGACCTTTCTCACTAATGATGCTTTTGGTTGGTAAATCTATATAGCCTTATTTAACAGTGCTTTATCAACTGTCTTTAGTAACGGCCAACTGTATCATTTTCTATCCCTTTACTTGAAACCTTTCTATATAACTGTTAAAGACTCATGAACAGTAGAGCCAGACATTTTAAAGATCAAATTTGAAATTCTCTAATTGACAAGATTGATTTGTTGACACATATTTTGATTACTGTTATATTTGGATTTATCTTCACCATCTACATGAGTGTGTGTGTGGTGGGTACAGGGAGGGAAACACATGTGCCTGTTCTCCTTTCCATGGTTTTGCTTTGTCGTTTTCCCTGCTTCAGAATTTTTTTCCTCATTCTCCCCTCTACTAGTTTGCAAACTAGTTTTTTTTCCCTCTGGAGGCCTGTCACAACCTTAGTTCCTGGGCTACAGCTATCGAGATATGGCTGGAAGAGCCAGCTAGGGAGAAAGCCAACTCTGCAATGCCCACCAGAAAATCACAGTGCTTTTCCTCCACAGACCTGGGGACCTAACCAGCCTCTGTCTCCCCAGACCTTTTCATGGTTTTTGTGCTGGGTACTGAGAACAGTTGAAGACAGAAACTTCCTATCTTTTCTGTGGTATATTTCACGTGGGTTTTTAAAGGAAGCCAGCAGTCATGCCAATTTATCTCTTGTCCAAAGCTAGACACAGCTCTCCAGGGAGAGGTCTTATTTAACAATGTGTGTTCTCTACACAATTCCTGATATAAAATGAGTCTGTTTAAAGATGGAGCTCAAAGTCAAGGGCTATCTGGCAAATTCACCTTTTTATTTAAAAATCATAGTCCTTTGTACTGTTTGGAGAGGCACCTGATGCAATTTAAATTTAGCTCATGTAACTAAATTACACAAACTTTGCTTGAGTCTTTTCATTTTTATTTTAGATCATGGGCATTACAGTGGCTAATAACAGTAAAAATTGCATTTTGAAGCTTACTGATTTTTTGACCAATTTTCCTGTAGTTCCCACAGCAAATCTTATGTTATTCTCCTTCCATGATACTTAGAAAAAAAACTGTAGTCAGGAATTATTCTGTTACTTAAATCTATCTCTGACTTTTTTTGGTGTATAGATATGTGCCCCATTCTAATGTTTGTAATTAGGTAAAGTTGAAGTAGCAATTTCTTCTCTGGTTCTTATCTGTCACCTGCCAAAGAGTTTCAATAAATAAACCTTAAGATGGTGCTGGTTACAGGACTAATTCAGAATCCTCCTAATTCTCCCTTCTGTTCCTGCCTATTTTTCTTTTAGATCTTGGGGGAAACCATAGGACTTTTCAAACAGCATGCATTCATTCAGTCAGTAAGATTAAAATAAAAAATGTATTAGGTAATTGTTTTGTAATCTTCTTTGATGAAATCTCTTCATACAAATGGGCATAACCAGATATTTTTCTTCAAGCTGATGATTAGATTTGTCATTTCTTCTGAGCAATACCAATGCCTTATGCTTTCATTACCATGTAGCCCAGCAGAAGAACTGTATTTTGGAAGTACAGACTCAGGAGACAAGAAAGCTTTGATAGTGTTGACAAATGTAACAAAAAACATAGTGGCATTTAAGGTAAATATCTGAAAGATAATTTATAAGTTATGTGTGGAAATTGAAAGATTGATCATTTTGAGCTTGCATGTTTTTATTTATGATATTTTTAGGCTTGTTAAACTGCCTTTTAGCTCTGAGCTTATCTAAAATGTTCCCTTAAGGTCTGTATCTGTCTATAATATGCAGTAATAGGATACTGTCCAAATTAGTCCCAGGGTTTAATGTTTGTTATTTTTTTTTAAAAAATCCTTTTTTTGTTATATGAATAATAAGAGTGAAAAGTAAAGCTATAAAATCAAAAGTGCATTTCCCCCCAAGTGTGGTATATTCTGGAGTATAGTTTATACTGGATACTAACCTGATGCTGAGCAGTAAGTATAACAGGACTGAGCCCACTATTGCCCATATCGTAGCTTTTACTTCCTTAAATCATCTACTTTCCGGATGTTCTTTGATTATCTAATGTTTTTCAATTTCTAAACACTGTTGTAACATGTATTCTAATGTATGTTGTGTTTTTGAATATGAAATATTTATCCTGTTAACCACCTGAATTTAATAATTAACAGTTGGGCTCATTTTTTTAATTTAAGAGGAAGGCTCAGTAAGTTGGACTGATGAATGTTTCTTCCCAATAAATTGAGGTGCTTTTTACCTGTTGATGGGAAAAGATACATTTTAACCACCAAGGTGGTTTTATAGACTTTATTAACTGGTTTTTAAAAGTCATTTTTAAACCATTTCCCCCCAAAGAGCATGAAAGTTATTGTGACTACTGTCTTTATAAACAGGTGAGAACAACTGCTCCAGAAAAGTACAGAGTCAAGCCCAGCAATAGCAGTTGTGACCCTGGTGCATCAGTTGATATAGTTGTGTCTCCCCATGGCGGTGAGTTGTCACCTGAGTGGCCGCAACAGGCTATTTATGGGGGACCTAGGGCTGGGTGATGAGTCAGCAGAGCTCAACTGGAATCTCGAAACTGGACTGTCAGCAAGTCACCTCACCATACTCCGGCCAACTGTAAAACGAGATGGTTGAATGAGTCTCATTAAAAAAAATTGAACAACTAAACTTGTTGAAACTAATGCTAGCTGAAATTGAATTTCAAACCACAAAAGTCCTCATCTTTATAGTAGAGCTGCCTGTTTTACAATAGTTCCATATTATTCTTTTTCCTTAGTGTTGTTTTCTAGAACAATGCCTAAGCCATATGCCCAACTCTTTGTAAAGGTTCCTGTTTATGTATTAACTTGCCCTTTTGGAATGCAGGTTTAACAGTCTCTGCCCAAGACCGTTTTCTGGTAATGGCTGCAGAAATGGAACAGACATCTGGCACGGGTCCAGCAGAATTAACTCAGTTCTGGAAGGATGTTCCTAGAAACAAAGTGATGGAGCACAGGTACACTTTTTGACTCATAAGCTCTCAAACTGCGATGGGAAAAATCCCAAAGAGGGATGTGCCTACCTGGGCTAGGCAGGCATTCCTTCCTTCTTGCACTTGGCAGACACTAGGCTTACACTGTGGGCCCCAACTGATGAAAGGCTCTAGGGTGCCCAGGTGAATGGGACCTGGAGTGGCTCTAGGATTGCTAATAACAGAGACTTGCTGGCAGGCCAGTGCAAGATTCTGAATGTGTCAAAATTACAAGCACAGGTATTTCTCTTCCAGCAGTAAACCTTTGTAGGAATGCTCACTTTATGTACCAGAATGTTTGCTGCAGCATTGTTTGTAATAGTGGAAAATGAAAAAGAGCCTAAGTGATCATCAGAAAAGTAACAGCAAAATGCATTCGAGAATAGCCACACTAAAGAGTACTCTGCAGCCATTCAAAAGAGTGTACTATGTCTATTTGTTCTGATACAGGAAAAAGACATCTGATATAGTATTAGGAAAAGAAAAGAACCTACTCACAGAAAAATATGTATGACAGTTATCCTATTTAAGAGGAGAAAACCCTGTGACTGTATAGGCATATTACACATGTACATCTGTGCATGCGTGTAAGTCATTTACATCTTTAAAAGATGTATAGGTAAGAGAAGGTTGGTTATGGGTCTTTTTTTTCCCCCAGTGTGCCCACTTTTGCCCCCCAAGGGACAGTTGTTGGTCATAACCGGACAGTGGGATGCTGTGGGTATCTAGCAAGTAGACACCAGGGATTCTACTCAGTGTACCCCTCTGCACAGGGTACACCCCTGCCCCCTGTCACCACTGAGGAATGGTGCAGCCCAGAACGTGTTGAGGAATCTCAGTTGAGGACAGTTAAGATGGCTACTCTGATGGCGTCTGAGTAGGACATGAAGGAAATGAGAGAACGCCACATAGATAACTAGGACAAGAGAACCACAAATGAAAAAGCTGTGTTCCTGGCCTGTGTGAGGAACAGTAAAGTCATTGGAGCCTAAATCAAGTAAGGGGGGTAGCAGGGGGCCAGATCACTCCCATAGTGAGAACTGCTGACTCTAAGAGGAGAAACCATTACCTGGTGCTGAGCAGAGCCACCAGGTGAGTGACTTACGTAAAGGATTACTCTGGGAGGCTGTGTAGAAAATTGACTGTGGGCAGACAGAATATTAACACTTAAATAGAACCTCCTATATGCTAGTACTGGTGTAAGTGTGTTACTCATATTCATTCATTTAGTTAGTAGGACAACTCTGCGTGCGTGCTTGGTCATTTCTGTCGTGTCCAACTCTTTGTGAGCCCTATAGACTGTAGCCCGCCATCCTCCTCTGTCCATGGGATTCTCCAGGCAAGAATACTGGAGTGGGTTGCCATTTCCTTCTCCATAGGGTCTTCCTGAGCCAGGATCGAACCCATGTCTCTTAATGTCTCCTACACTGGCAGGTGGGTTCTTAACCACTAGTGCCACCTGGGAAAGTTAGGTATAGGTAATTATTTTTCTCTATAGATGGGAAGCTAGGAAGTCTATTAATGGCTGTGGTTGATTTTAATCTACAAAAAAAGAGGTTATGTAACACACATGACTGGAACAGAATGTGAGAGGACCCATACTAAGAAAGAATGTTGGAGAGGAAGCAAACAGGGCCCAGAGGAGGAGCTTGGTCACCATTGTAAAACCACAGGGAGAATATTGACCTGATGTGAAATGCCTTGGACGAGATTACCATTTTCAGGTCATTCATAAGTAAGAGAGCAAGAAAAATAAGAAAGGGTCTAGAAAGACAAGCTGTATTTCCACTAGGCTAGGTCTGACTTTTCCCCAGTGAAAGAGGGTAAAAGTTACAGTTAGCCTAGAGGAATATTTAGTGGCCAAACAAAGGAGAACAATATAGGGAGTCAGGAGGGAAACCAGTAAGTGAGCTGGTCCCTCAAAACCCAGGTTAGAGTATGTTTCATCAAGGAGCAAACTGCTACCAGTGTCTGTCAAAGATGACATGTGAGTGCTGGCCACTGCTGATGACATCATAGAGGTCATTGATGACCTCACAAGGATCAGTTTAGTTGGCAGGAATCAACTGCCCAAGAAACATAGGTAAAGAGTCTCCTGAAGGTTTGGGTCTGCTGAAGGTTTGGCTTATTTAGGTGGGACCAGGGTCATCTTTAGAAGGAAGAATGTGTTACGTTTGGGGTTTTTAGTGGGAGCTGTTTGAGCACTGTTTAAAACCACGGTAAGAACAATTTCAGAAGGAGAAGCTGACCTTACAAGGTAAATCACTGACCATGAAATTCCTGAGAAAGAAGGAACAAAACCTAAAACCCAGGTAGAGGTCAGCCTTAAGTCAAGAGGGAGAAAGGAACACAGATCCTAGATAAGGCTCATGCTGGTTGTGATGTGTTTTTAAGTGGAGTATTTAGATATTTAAATTTCAAGTTATATTACAAGAGGGCCTACTTTTGAAGTGCTTATGAAACCATACCTTAAAATTACCAGGTTTTTTTTCCTAGTCTGGTTACATGAGTTGTTTTGTTGTCTTATTTTGTAAATCAGTTCCTAATGGCTTGCTGTTCTGTAACTGTCAAAAGAGAATCCATCACTTACAGAAACAGGGAGACTTGGTGGTTTAGTACTGAAGGCCAGGTGAGAGCACTGCTTCCCATGTAGAAAGGGTAGTTTCCTTCAGATCCTAAGATTGGGTGAATTCTATTGAATACCTTATATAAAAGAAAACTTTTCATAGGTTATTGAGGGCTGTGTATAATTGTGTTCTTTGGTTGTGCAATAAAGCTAGAAGATATAGGAAAGAAAAAATAATTTCTCCTCTACTCTTCTAAGTTCTTGGCTAAGACCCACTGTGTAAAAGACAAATGCACAGGAGAGAAACAGAAAAACAAGTTTCATAACATGGACACCTCCTGTAAATGCGGGAGAAACCTAGGAAAACTAAGTTACTCACCCAAATGGCGCAGGCCATCACCACCTCCAGCTGAAGACCAAAGAAAGCCAGTTCTGAGATGCTGTCAGGGAAAGCACGGTAAACATGGGTAAGTAAGGTTATTGTGCCAATTGAGGCAAGTTCCTCTCTTCTTGAGGTCCCCAAACTATCCTGAGGTTCCTGGGCTTGCCAGGAAGTGACTTTCCTTACTCCCCTAGTAAGGCTGTCTGAAAACAAGGTACCAGGTGAGTTTTTTCCCCAAGCGTCTCTAGTTCTTTACAGCCATCTGCTCATACCTGTCTTTATGCATTTATTTTCAATATGACATTTGAGTTATAAACCTTGATAATATAACCATGTTTCCAATTGTGTCCTATTACAAGGGGAACAAATTCTCATTGAACTTAGGCAAATAACTGTATCACCATGAAAATGAGAATATTACTAAGTGTTTCCAAATTTTGGAGGGATCAGGTATGGAAAAACATTGTCTCAATTCTGCTTACAAAGGAATAATTCACCAAATTGCAGTAAATCACAGATACCTTAAGAGAAAAAGTTTTCCTTAAATCTGGAGAAACAGAACATTGTATTTCTAACTAAAAGTCATAAAAATTATAATCATTTTCATCAGCTTCATTCAATTCCATGTTATTTTTGTTCTGCTTGAGTCCAGTTTTTCCATTAGTTCTGAAAATTCCTACCCAGTTCAGTCTTATAATCTTGAAATTATCAGAAACCTGAATCCTACAGTATTTGTCAGAGTCCTTTTTGTGAGTCTCTTTGAAGATGAAACATGTATCTCTACAAATACAATCAAGGTTTAGTATTCTTATTTGACAATGTGTCTCATGTAATTGGGGGCGTCCCTGGTGGCTCGAATGGTAAAGAATCTGTCTGCAATGCAGAAGACGTGGGTTTGATTCCTGGGTCAGAAAGAGCCCCTGGAGAAGGAAAGGGTAACCCTCTCTTGCCTGGGAAATCCTATGGAGAGAGGGGCCTGGTGGGCCACAATCCATGGGATCACAAATAGTCGGATAGGACTGAGCAACTAACACTTTCACTCACATCATTTAATCTATCAAATAAGCCTAAGTGGTTTAATATATTTTTATAATGAGAGAAAACACATCTTTCCACAGAGGCCCTGTGGAAAATCCCAAAGTTAGTTAGAGGTCAAAAAGATTTCATTTAGAATTTGATGTGTGGAAGTTTGTCAAAAATATCAAAAGGTTTGGACACTCGACTAAATAGAATCACAAACTATGAAACAATACTTACATATCCAATTAACCAAAGTGACAGTTAAATTTCGAAGGCAAATAGAGATGGTCACATCAGTTCAGTTCAGTCGTTCAGTCGTGTCCGACTCTTTGTGACCCCATGAATCGCAGCACGCCAGGCCTCCTTGTCTATCACCAACTCACGGAGTTCACTCAAACTCATGTCCATCGAGTCGGTGATGCCATCCAGCCATCTCATCCTCGGTCGTCCCCTTCTCCTCCTGCCCCCAATCCCTCCCAGCATCAGAGTCTTTTCCAATGAGTCAACTCTTCGCATGAGGTGGCCAGAGTACTGCAGTTTCAGCTTTAGCATCATTCCTTCCAAAGAAATCCCAGGGCTGATCTCCTTCAGAATGGACTGGTTGGATCTCCTTGCAGTCCAAGGGGCTCTCAAGAGT
>SJYX01004112.1:0-16253 GCA_006410675.1 Oreotragus oreotragus | reverse complement strand
GACTCTTTTCCCTCACCAGCCATTACAGAGTATTGAGAAGAGTTCCCTGTACTGTACAGTAGGTCCTTATTAGTTAGCTATTTTATGTATAGTAGTGTGTCATCTACTTTTGAATTGGAACTTAAACTTTCTTGCCCAATTTCTGGAATCCACCTGAAGAAATAGCCTCTACCTTTTCATACGCTTTTAAATGACATCTGATTTCTTTCTTACTCATAATCACAGTCCCAAACACATTTGTAAAAAAAAAAAAAGGAAACTTATCCCACAACAGTGTTTTCTCCAAGTGTTTTTCTTTGTGGTTCTCTACAGCCTGTGCGGTGCTGTGACCCCACATTCTAAGTCGTCCTGCTGGAAGGAAATTTGATTCGCCAGTGGGATGGTAGTTTTAGTGGTTGGCAGGAGTTCCTGTGTACACTTGGGACTGACTGTTGGAATAAACATTATTAGACTCAGACTAAAATTGGACCAGAAATTTATTTTCATCCTCCTTTCAACCTCAACTCACCCTCGAGTCTCTCATCCACATGACAAATGGTCTTGACTTTTTGAAGTGATCTTAAAGATTAAAGTCAGCCCTGGGTGCTGGCTTATTAGTCTTGCATTCAAATGGAGATTTTTTTTTTTTTTTGGAAACAGTTAAAAATAGAGTTCTCTGATCTCACATGGAGACATTTTCTTTTATTTCCTGTGTGTCTCCTCTTAACATGACTATATTTGTTCTCTATGGATCTTTAGCTTTCCAACTCCTTCTTAAGGAGTCTGATCAGTCTTTATCTGGAACACTCATTATGTCCTTTAAAAAAAAAAACTATCCTACCTGCTTAATTTTGGACATTTCATATTTCAGGATTTGCTAAATCGGGGGGAAAATCTCCCTTCTATCTCGAGTTTCTAGTTGTGTTTTGCCCCAGTTTTTATCATCTTTTGCCAGGTTAATGTCCAGTTATGGTATTTATTTACTCAGTTGACTGGTAGGAGGGCTTATGGAATCTTAGAGCTACTCATTAGAATTCTGTGCATAATTTTGTGCTTCTTTGTAATTGACTTCTTTTGTGATCTTACAGAATACCAAGCTGCTATTTTACACTTGAAGAGGGAGCACAAAGAAGAAATCGAAAACCTGCAGGTATATTTCTTTGATTCTACTGAACTGGTTATTTGAGACTGATGCTTGGTTTTCTCATGTGTTGAAGTAAACACTCCGCTTTTTTGACACATTTACCAAGACAGCATCTCCACTTTGTACCTGCCACCAAGTCTTGAGTTTATCCTGGGGATGAAAGTCTTGAATGCCATTTTTAGTAGAATTGAATTCCTATTAAAAAAAAAAAAACAAAAACACAGATGCATTTGGGGAAAGATCTGATTGGAGAAAATGATGGTTTTATTTGGAATGCAGGGAAGAAGATCGAGTATTTAGACTTTCATTGTAAATAAGAAAGCTCTGAAATATTGTTTCCTATGCACATTGCAAATTATTTTGTTGGGCGTCCTCCCAGCCTTGTGTTCGTTTCTGTGTGTTGCTTAGCACATGTCTGCAATGTGATGTCAGGCAGATTAAGGCAGTTAAGGAAGTGGTCCTAGTAGGAGGAAGAATTGTGCTGGATCAGCCATTGCATATCCCCAGAGAGCGCTTGGACGCTGTTGACTTGATCTCCTTTGTGAAATCCAGCAAGTCTGCGGGATCGTTTCCTTTGTCCCACTAATTATCATTCCCTTATGTTTGGTATTTACTTTCTGGGCCTGTAACAGGAAGTTTCACAGTCATAATTTCACATAACTAAATATTGAATCAGGCACTGATTCCAGTTTACTGATAACTGGGGTTGACCCCATATCTCAGGAGAGAGAACATTAGCAAAATTGAAATCAGACTTGGTAATTGTATAGTGCTAGGTCATTACATGCTAATTCAGTGAGTTTGTGGATCAAATATTCTTCTTTCCATTAGGTGATAGTATACTTTTTAAAATAACTGAGAAATAACTGAGATTGTATATTTGATTTTATATGAAACTACTACAAGTAGCAAAAAGATCACTAAATAGGTCGTGGGTGTGTTAGTCACTCAATCATGTCCGACTCTTTGCAACCCCATGGACTGTAGCCCGCCAGGCTCCCCATCTATGGAATTTCCCAGGCAAGAACACTGGAGTGGGGTTGCCATTTCCTACTCCAGGGGACCTTCCCAAGCCGGGGATCAAACGTGAGTCTCCTGAATTGCAGACAGATTCTTTATGGTCGGAGCTACCAGGGCAGCCTTATGGGGTATGAATTCAGGCCACCGCTGAACAGCTTGGTTTAAATAGTTTGCGGGAAGGAATAAGTCCATTTCACAAAGAAACAAAAAAGTGGAAAAGTACCTCTGACTCCTAAGGGACAAAGATGGGGGAGGGACGGGGGAGCCCTGATCTCCTTTGTTGCAAAATGCTCTACAGAGACCTTGCTTTTTCCCTTCGTTCTGATGTGTAAAAGATTGCCAGCTGTCTCAGAGAAGCTGCAGTGGGAATTTATTAAAGACGCAGATTGCTGAAGAGGGTGGTACAGAAGTGAGTCCGTGAGCAGAAGCATTCTATAACAACTCAGCCCTAAGAATTAACACAACCTTCCCCAAGTTATAGATCAGCCCTGGAAGTACTTTGACAGCTAATAATATTCACAGGGACCTCAGGTACTTGCAATCTTGGGGCTCTTCCTTTGTGCCAGGCATTTTTCTAGGCATGTTACATATATTATTTCATGTCTTTTCATCTCCCTCCACAAAAAAAGTCTCATGATCTAATATCTCAAGCTAGGAGAAGTTTTGAGAAGGGCAAGGATGAATAAGTGGAAAGGAAAAAAAGTATATTGTAATCATGATCTCCATTTAAAATAAAGGTTAGACCAAGGTATGCTTGACAATAGTAAACGTTAAAAAATGTTCCCTAATTATACTTTAAGCTTTATTTAAGTATATCTGAAATAATTATCTGTTCTTTTAATGCTTTTAATAAACTTAAAAATTGTCCCTTTTTTTTCAATTTATTTGTTTTTTTATTGAAGGAAATTGCTTTACAATATTGTGTTGGTTTCTGCCATACATCACCATGAATCAGCCATAGGTATACACGTTTCCCCTCCCTGGTGAGCCTCCCTCCCCATCCTGCCCAGCTAGGTTGTCACAGAGCCCTAGTTTGAGTTCCCTGAGTCATACAGCAAATTCCCTCTGGCTATCTCATACATGATAGTGCATATAGAAACTGGCAACTCTTACTCCTCGTCTGGCCTAGAGAAGGGTCTTGTCGGCAAACAGAACATTTTAAAGACTGAATTAGAAATAGTTTAAAGTAGGGAGAGATTTCTAGCTGCGTCTACAAAAACAGCTGGAAAAACTGCTAATGGTGCACTTATTTTCCTGTCTGGCTTTAACCTGCTGGGATTGAGGAACAGGCTGCGCTCCCACTAGGACAGGTGGTCTCCAGTTTGCCGCTGTCCCCATTCTGGGCCATTTCCCCTGCCTGGTTCCTATAACCCCTGAGAGATGCAGAAAATAGCTAGATGTGTAGCAGCACAGACCAAGTCAGAAAAGATGCAAGTTCATAAACCCGTAACCCCATTTGGCTGTGCTTGTGGGCCCTCGCTGAACATCACCCCCACCTGTTTCATTCCACTAGTGACAAAGTCACGCCTGTTGTCACAGGACTGGTGGAGGACAATTGGTGAGCAGCTCTTTTGTTGCTCATTTCTTTATATGGATTTCAGCTGGCAGCCTTCACGGCCTGTTAAATGTTCTTTCTCTGCTTACAGGTCACAGAGAAGTCAGATTTGTTTCAGGACCTCTTTCAAAACACCTTTCTAGAGTGAAAAAGAGTCTGTGCTTAAGTACATAGGGAAAGTGATTCATTCTGTCACCATATGTAAGAATTGATATGTGTCACATTTAGTTTTTTGAGACTGTTTTCATAGACTTAAAAAAAAAATGGCCTGACTCAGCAAGTGGAGAGCCTAATGTCAGCTTGCTATTCTGTTTTTGACTGTAAATTCGTAGGAAGTCATTTAATTGTTAAATTCCCCCACCTACAAAATAGAATCCTTTTTGATTGGAGGTTGGAACTTTTAGCCCAGAGTCTCAAGGCTTATAAAAGTGGGGAGTTTTTATCTCAGACATGCTCTGTAGCCCACATTTGTGGAAGGCCATGATCTAGAGGAGGCTTGGTCCTGGGACTGGCTTTTCAAAATGTGTAGCAACTCAGATACATATCCTCCCTGTAATTCAACAGCAGAAAGTTATTGATGATTTGAATGAATGAATTTCCAAATTCCATCAATTTATATATACCTCTTACCCAAAGCCCTTGACTGACTTTTCTACTCAAATCTCCAGTAGGAGAGTTGTGGCAGGTCCAACATTTTCTGTGGCTTAGCTATCTCATTTATACTAAAACCAGCAAAATTCTTAAACTTTGTTCAAGTAGGCCCTTCATTTAGCAAACTTTGCCCTAAGAGTATTTGATCACTTCATGATATTTAGCATCATCTAGTTCATTTTTCAGTTCTGAATAAGTCTGTGTTACTGATTTTATTTTTGAAAGAGTGGCGCCTTTACAGATATTTATTTGAGAAAATTTTGCCTGTGGTAGCCATTGCACAACAAGTTCATGATTTATGTAGAAACATAGTTCACACCTGCCCTTTCAAGGCATGTGATAAGGCTAATTCTCCCATGGTGTAAATAAAGATTCTTTGCTTTGAAATTGTCTAGGAACACGGTTTGAAAATCACCATCACAGCTCTTGTACAAAATCTTATATAGTTGGTTTTTGTCTTATTGTAGTCAGAGAACCAGGTGTGATGATATTTAATGCATGATGAGAGTATGAAAGAATTCAGGTTTTTGAGTTAGGATTCAGTTCAGCTCCTTGCACTGTGCCATTAGGAAATTAATCAACTTCTCTGGCATTTAGTTTTCTCAGTTTCAGCATTTGTTCAATAATAATCATATTGATGCCCAAACAACAAATATTGGAGAAGATGTGGAGAAAATAGAGCCCTCCAACACTGTTGGTAGGAATGTAAATTGGTGTAGCTACTATGGAGAACAATATGGAGGTTTCTCAAAAAACTACAATAGATCTACTGTATGAGACAGCAGTTCCACTCCTGGGTGTATACCTGAAAAAAAACAAAAACACTTAATTTGAAAGCTATATGCACCTCAATGTTCATAGCAGCATTATTTACAATTACCAAGATATGGATGAACCCTAACTGTCCATCAACAGATGAATGGATAAAGATATAAATAAGCTACAAGGATATATAGTACCATGCAAGGAACATAGCCAATATTTTACAATAACTCTAGATGGAATATAACTTTAAAAAATTGTGAACCACTGTGTTGTACACCTATAACAGAATATTGTACATCAACTATAGCTCAGTTTTTTAAAATGTAGTCATTTTGTTGATGCCTCCATTCTAGGATTGTTCAATATGACACATACCCGATTATGAACACATGTTCAGTAAATACCATTTCTCATTCATTTTGCTCTGCTCAAGTCTCCCTGTAATTAGGCAGCTTGGGTTGAGCGCAGTCCTCGGGCCCTTTTGATTGAGGACTTCTTTGGCACTTTAGCTTATTCTTTCCATGGTCTCCCAGCTGTCCGCTAGCCTCTGTGCTGTATATCAGGGGGTCTAAGCAGGCTTTCCCAGAGGTCATTATGCTGAACAGTGAGCCTCCAAAATGCTCCTTGACAAAATTATTGCATGGTCTAATAAGTCTGAGAAATATCTTGTTCCCCTGTTAGAGCATTACCGTGAATAGAGAAGAGCAGAGGGAGGGAGTGAGGGAAGAAGGGAGGTCTCTATAGCTTGTTTCTCATCATTCTTTTCTTCCTCCTAGTAACCAATGTTTCTGAATACTGCTCCGTGTTGATCTGTATAATCTTATCTCAGTGTACAATCCACTTTCTTAGTCTTGAGTTCTTTGAGTGATTTTATTACCCTTTTCGTGCCACCAAGGTCCTGCTTATTAATCTAATTGTAGGTGCCTGGGGGGAGCAATTTTCTTCTGTGTTTGTGAAAGTACCTAGTAAAGTTCTTGGCACACAGATGATGCACAAATATTTTTTAAAATAACCTATGATTGAAAAACAAGTAGCGACTAAAATGTAATCGACTCCCCCCTGTATGCCAACCTTTGTTCTATGCATTTGGTACTAGTATTAGAAAGAGTAAATGTAGAAATATAAACAGAGATTTGTCCCCATTTTCAGATTTTACAACCTGAGGCTTTCCGAGTCTGTGCATTGTCAGAAATCCTAGACTAGTATGTATGTGTGTGCTGGGTCTCTCAGTCGTGTCCAGTTCTTTGCAACCCAGTGGACTGTAGCCTCACTAGGCTCCTCTGTCCCTGGCATTATCCCAGCAGGAGTACTGGAGTAGGTTGCCAGGGAACCTGAATTTGAATCCATCTAGATCTGTCTGACTTTGAAGCCAATGTCTTTCTATTAATCAATGCAACATTAATGGAAAGAACATTGGATCTAGAAATACAAGGTCTGGAGTGTGGTCTCACTTTGGGGACAATGAACTGTGTGACCTTCAGGCAAGTTTTTAAAATCATTTTTCTAATTTACAAAATGAAGAACCAGGCCGTATACGAATAGCAACTTTGAATTTTATCACTGGTCCAACCACACTTTAAAAGAAGTTCAGTTTGTCCACCACATTGTCCTTTCAGCCTTCAGTTCAGTTCAGTTCAGTCGCTCAGTCGTGTCCGACTCTTTGCGACCCCATGAATCGCAGCATGCCTTAGGGCTACCTAACTCAGCATCTGTAAACCCTGTGTTTTATACCTCTCCTTGTTTTTCTCCTCCTTCTGGAGGTTCCCCTTTCTAACCAGGGGGGTCTCTTCTCAGCTCTCCTTGCTTCCTTGGGACACTGTCTTCTGTCCTCCCAGTGCTGATTAGGATGCCTGACTCAGTGAGGGAGCCCAGCTCTCAGAATGGCAAATGCAGCTTCCATAGGAGGGCCAGCTCTGCTTTCTGACGAGAGGGAAGCATGAAGATGGGTAGGACTTCTTTGGCTCTCTACTTCCTCAATTTTGTAAGTGGAGGGGGAAAAAAATGCATGCCCCATATCTGGCTTTTGAGGAGCTTGGATAATGTAAAAATCCTGTTTTTGACCAGCACTTTCAGCAGTGCAGAAGTAAGTGCCTTAGAAATGACACATTGTTTTATCAGTTTGTAACTAATGTTCTTTGAGTTGTGAGATAGAAGAAAACTAGCCAACAGTCACATTTCCTTTACGGGAACCTTTTCCATTTACTCCATTCATCACAGCCACAGTCCTCACTGAGGGGAAACTTGACTGAAAACTGGCCTCTAGCGGGGCCCTGTTCATTGTGCAATGCAGGCACATTTCTAATATGGTAACTCCTACTGTGAAATGATCCAGGGATGGGTGCCAAACTAGAAATTAACTTATATTGTACCTGTGGGCCCCCAGAGAACTAAATGGTATGTTGACCTCCACTAAGAGAAACTTGTAGACATCCTTACTTTCTTCTCTCTAACCCACCCCACTGGTCCATTTCTAATAGTAAACACATTGCTGTTGAAACAAAATTGAGTACAAACTACACTTGACCTGATACAGCTAAGTTTACAAAGACATGCACACCCTGTTCCTAGCCCATTTGTTATGTTCTTTACTATCAACATAACACATTTAAATCTGTTAATTCCTGGCGAATACTTTGCGGGAAGGGAAATAATTTGTAGATTGATAAACAAAACTTTTGCAAATATGAAATATTTCATTAAACCCTTATGGCATTCCCCTAAGTGCTGCTATTTCATTACTGAGATGCCAGGAAAGATGAGAGAGTGTTGGGAAATATCTTAATTTATTGTTTCATTGTGTGCATATAGTATAATGTTAGGAGTTTAGTGGATTTGCTGGTTTGCCCCTGTTGACGTGCCTTGTAGACTCGCTGGCTACATAGAAGCATGCAAATAACTTTGGGATTGAACTTTGATGAAAAACAAAAAGTGATTAATTCCTTGGCTGACTTAGCCCAGGAGCCCTGTATCTCAGCCTTCAAGATGCTGTCTCGCCCCATATAGTTCCACTATTTTTTCAAGTTGCATTTGCTGATAGAGGGAAGCTGGTTGTAGAATGAAGACTGTGTGCTTTACTTGAATTCGTATCACCGAGGCTGATGCCGGCTTTGTTTGCCTCCTTCAGGCACCATCGGCTCCAAACATCCCCACTGTGTCTGTCTTTTTTTTTTTTTTTTAATTGAAGCCTAGTAGATTTGCACTGTTGTATACAACCTCTGCTGTACAGCAGAGTAGTATTTTAAAATATTGTTTTCCTTTAGGGTTTATCCCAGAAGATTGTATATAGTTACCTGTGCCATACAGTATGACCTTGTTATTTATCCACTCTAAATGTAACTGTTTGCGTCTACCAACCCCAAATTCCCAGTCCATCCCTCTTGTCACCACCCCTCCTTGGCAACCACAAGTCTGACCTGTGTCTGTGCATCTGTTTCTGTTTTGTGGATAAGTTCGTGTGTGCCATATTTTAGATTCCACGTATAAGTAATATCATATGGTGATAACGTATGGTATTTGTCTCTTTTTTCTGACTTATTTCACTTAGTATGATAATCTCAAGTTGTATCCATGCTGCTGCAAGTGGCATTATTTCATTCTTTTTTAATGGCTGAGTAGTATCCCATTGTACGTATGTACCACATCTTTTTTCTCCACTCATCTGTCAGTGGACATCTGGGTTGTTTCCAAGTTTTGGCTGTTGTAAATAGTGCTGCTGTGAATCCCTTGGAGTCTTAAACTCTGAACTTGAGTCACTCATGTGAGCCAAGATGATGATTCTTTTTTCAATAGTTTTTGATGGAAGGGGACAAACAGATGCTGGAATGGTGACTTTTTGAATGTTGGCCTTTGCTTTTTAAAAAACTTTTAAAATTTGAAGTATAGTTGATTTACAGTGTTGTGATAGTTTATGGTGTACAGCAAATGATGCAGTTATTGACCTTTGCTCTTTTGACTTTTCATGAAATATGCGCAAGTGAATGAAGTATGTTAGAACCCATGGGGAGTGCTTCCTTCTCCCTTGATATGTCCTACTTTGCTCAGTAATGCTGTGAGTTTGTTAGTCCTTGGGTGAATAATGGGTTCTGTAGCAGTAAAGTAGGGAGAAGGCGATGGCACCCCACTCCAGTACTCTTGCCTGGAAAATCCCATGGATGGAGGAACTTGGTGGGCTGCAGTCTGCGGGGTCGCTAAGAGTCAGACACGACTGAGCGACTTCATTTTCACTTTTCACTTTCATGCATTGGAGAAGGAAATGGCAACCCACTCCAGCGTTCTTGCCTGGAGAACCCCAGGGACGGGGGAGCCTGGTGGGCTGCCGTCTTTGGGATCGCACAGAGTCGGACACGACTGAAGCGACTCAGCAGCAGCAGCAATAAAGTAAGAGTATAGAACTAGGTAGTCTATGTTTTCTTCTGAATTATTTCTGGCCTGGGGAGAGTGGGCCCATGTGTCTGCCTCAACTCAATCCAAAAGTCTTTGAGAAACCCTGGTTCCACATTACCTGAAGCAGTGCTGGACGACGAGTCAAAATATGAAAAGTTACTGAGTGATCTGACTGGATGTTGCTAGAAATTCCTTCATGATTCATGTAGTATTACAGTACTGTGTTATTTTGGAGATAGCATTAGCCAAAGAGTTCTTAACTTTATGGTGCTGTCAAATACAATCCAAAGAAGTTTGTTTCATCATAATAATGCCATTTAAAAAATCACCCTTCAATCAATTTAAATGAACACCTGCAGTCTGCTTTCCACAATGCTTACCCCCCTTCCCTCTCATCTCGTTGATGTTAATTGCCTGATCCTGTAGACATCCATGTTGGTGACTCCTGATACTGTGCTTGGAGAAGCTGAGTAAGAATGTCCTCATCCTCTTTCTCCATGGCCTCATGAGTAACAAGCAGACGTCCCTTTTGCTTTTACAACTTCGTGGACTTTTATATTTCTTTTCTCTTCCCTTCTTTCTTTCTTTCTCTTGTCCTTCTCTGAAAGTGTTGTTGATGGAATAGAGAGGGCAGCCATGTTGGAAAGGTGAGCAAAAGATAGTTCTTAGGGCAGAAAATTGAGTGCCATTGATCTTCTACTACATTTTTAGGAATGTTCTATTATATTTTTGCTTTATTTTTCAAAACTTAAATGCTGAGTACCCTTTGCTTTCTGACTTTAATTGGAGATGATTATGATCATCATTATTGAATATGAAGTGCAAACTTCCAGGCATTCTGCTTCATGCTTTATTTGTATACATGATATCTAATCAGTTGAGGCTCAGAAGTTAAGTGCTGTCTTGAGTTTTCATAACTGGCTAGTATAATGGCAGGGTCTCCTAACCAGGCCTGTCTGGTCTCTAAATATACTTTGTTTCTGCTGTCAGTTTATCAGCTGCTTTGATGCACTTTCTCTAGTACAGCAGTTTTCTAACTTGTCAGTTTCCCTCTTCCCTTTATCCTGTGACAAACATCTCTGCAGATCATCCCTTATTATTATCCTATACAAGCTCTTTATTGGGTAAAAAAGATGGAGACATTTCTATGATGTTTATAAACAAAAAATAGCAACAGAGTTCTCTTATCTCACAGGTTTCAGAATTGACAAGCTGTTCTTCCTACCTTAGAAGAGAATAGCACGTTGAAGATTGCGCTTTCTAACCTCATTTCTCATAGCAGGTCCTGAATCCAGCTTGAGGAAGAGCCTCTAGTATTTATCACCATAATCTTGATAGTTGTCTGTATTCATCTTAGAGATTTGACACCTGAATCTCAGACAAATTAATTACTGAGACCATTGAGAAAATATAGTGGCAGAACTTTTCTGCTTCTTGCGAGCTACTCACTTCATTGATTTCTACCGTTTGAACATAGGAGTTCCTCAGCTGTTTTCAGACTTTTCCTTCCCCAGTGGAGTCCCAGCGTTACTGATTCATTAAGCAGATGGGAGATGTGACTGTTCTCTGTGATGTCATCTGTTTGTAGGATGGGCTCACGTGTGATAGGTGGCGCTTTAACCTCTTCTAACAAGCCCAGCCTCGTGTGGGCTTTGGAATCCAGAGTGTGAGTTTATGATGTCTGTATGTTTATGTGTTTTGACCATTTCACTGCCACTGATTCTCATGAAGGATTAATAATAATCATAGCTGCTATTTAATGATCACTTACTATGTTTCAATCTTTTTGTATGAAGATTAAATGAGTTATTACATCAACCTTACAAAGTGGCACTCAACATCTACACTGAACCTCTGGAAGTTCTCCCACCTTGAAGGTCCTTTCCTAGAAAGGATTTGTGACATGACCTTGTTTCTGGACTGACCTTTGCCTTTGATCTCTCCTTGGGTAAAATATTAGTCCTTAAGAGCAGTGTACCTTAGCAGCAGAAATTGCTAAAGAACTAACCCACATAATGACTTTAACCATTCTTTGGATGAAATGTAACGCAACTCTAGGCAGAAGAACTGAGTAGAAACAACAGAGTAGCTGTGCAGTCTTCCTTGGGTTGAATCCTACATGTGTTCAGTTGCTCAGTCATGTCCAACTCTTGGCAACCCCATGGACTGCAGCACGCCAGGCTTCCTTGTCCATCACCAACTCCCAGAGCTTGCTCAGACTCATGTCCATTGAGTCAGTGATGCCATCCAACCATCTCATCCTCTGTCGCCTCCTTTTCCTCCTGCCTTCAGTCTTTCCCAGCATCAGGGTCTTTTCTAAGGAGTCAGTTTTTGTCATCAGGTGGCCAAAGTATTGGAGATTCAGCATCAGTCCTTCCAATGAATATTCAGGACTAGCTTTCCTTTAGGATGGACTGGTTGGGTCTCCTTGCAGTCCAAGGGACTCTCAAGAGTCTTCTCCAACACCACAGTTCAAAAGTGTCAAAGACCTGCATGTGTGGTCTTGAACAAATTATCTAAACCTTTCTGAGCTTCAGTTTCTCATCTGAAACTGTGATCATGGTGGCACTGTAACTTGGTTCATAGGATGCTGATGGCAACTATAGTGATAGTTAAATGTGGGACTGGAGGTACAATGGCATTGGTAGATGACTGATAAATAACTATTTGTTCTGAGGATCAGCATATTTGGTTCACTTTAAGTCAGTGGCTGTTGATGTGTATTTTTTGGCAGTAAAGTTTTTTTTTTTTTTTTTTAACTATAAAACATGTACCTATATAAAGGAAAAATATTCTGTAATTAATGTCATAATGTTCCCAAGAGCATCACTTTTAACATTTTTGTGATATAAATGTGATGCTCTTATTTCCATTACTGCCTGTTAAGGAAAATATTGCTGCTGCCATGATTTAAGAAAAAAAATATGATGTGGGAAAACACCCCAGGACTTAGGGCTCCTAAAGTTTGTACTGTGAGATACTGCATTTCAAAATTTTTTATTGCCAAAAAATGAGAAACTTCTTGAAATACAACTTTACATACATAGCTGTGGTTTTTATACTTTTTAATAATACTCAATACTCATTGAGCACCTTTCAAATATGAAATGTGCCAGAAATAAAACATTTAATAACAATAGCAGCTAACGTGTATTGCATATTACTATATGCCAGATACTCCAGTTAGCATATACCCTGGGTTATTTAATACTTGCATGGATTCTGTTCTCAGATGATTTACTGTTTAGTTAGAAAATAGAATTTATACCATAAAGGCTAGATAACAGGCCATTTAAACCAAGTCCCTAATATTACCCAGATACTGATGAATGGAAAGATTCTGTGTTTGGATTTTAAATTATCTTCTTTTAATTGAGCTTGCAAATTTCAGATC
The DNA here is from genome assembly GCA_006410675.1 of Oreotragus oreotragus. Classification (NCBI taxonomy): domain Eukaryota; kingdom Metazoa; phylum Chordata; class Mammalia; order Artiodactyla; family Bovidae; genus Oreotragus; species Oreotragus oreotragus. Next base: position 3,362 of record SJYX01004112.1, on the reverse strand, counting down.
TTAGATCTCAACTAAGAGAATGCTCAAGTTTCAGATGTTCTGATTGTCTTAAATGTTTTTAAATGTTTTAGTTTAAATTTAGATGAAATATTTTTAAATGTTTTAGAGATTGTTTTTGACTGTCTCTAGAGGCTGCTGTGAGTGTCTCTGTAATACAGTTCTGCTTATTTTCTGTTAACAGTCTGTGCGACATGACCCCATCTGTTTAAAATATATATAATACACATAATTTAAAGTGTTGAGAAAGCTGTTTCGTAGACTTGTGGATTTGTGTGATTGGTAACCTGTGTACACTGTATAGTTATTTTAGAAGTCATTCCCTAATTTTACCACTGGAGGTCAGCTTGACCCTTTTTCTCTTAATAAAGCTCCAAGTTTTTTGTTGATTATTTAAAGAGCTTTCCAGTTTAGAGCTTTGCCTTAAATACATGAATAACAATATAACTCTTAGTTTATTCACAGAACAGCTTACACAGATATGTATGTATAGTTCTGTACTCATAGGCATATACTCATAGGTATGTATAGTTCTATACTATATATAAATGTTTAATGTAATTATAGAAGCAGTATGTCATGTGTTTATGTCCATAAATATACATGCATATTCCATATGTCAAAAGACAAAAAGCCACCAGAAAACAATGCCTTTTGAAATGGATCATCCATGCTTCCTCTAATAATGGACTCAGCAAAAAGAAATTAGAATCCTGTCACTGTTTCATTCACTATATATAAGTAAGTGGCTACGAGGTGTCAGGCACTATATTAGATGCTGGAGGAACCAGAACAGACATGGTCCCTACTTTCTTGTAGGGAAGCCTATAGTCAAGTTAGAGACAGATGTTGATAAAATAATCAGTTGATATAATATGATGGATGCTGTTAGGAAAAATACAGTATGGGGTGCTACAGATAGGCTATAATTTAGATTTGAGGGGTCAGGGAAATATACTTTAAGGAAGTGGCATTTAAGCAGAGATCCGAAGGATGAAGAGGAGTGTGGTTGGTTTGAGGACTGTGGGCAGGTCACTGTGACCACAGGGCAGTGAGTGACAAATAGCAGAGACTTTGGGAGTGAAGCTCTGGAGTAGGATTTTTCAAACTTCTTAAGCTGCATCCTGGAATAAGAAAGGAGTTTTATATCAAAATCCAGATTACATGTTTGTGTGTGACTGTATGTGTGTGAAACAGGAGTTCTATTAAACAGAAGTTATTTCATGTGATGTATTTTGGTATATTCAATACTTTTGTTTTAAAGATGCTGATGATAAAGCATAAATTGACTTGTTATCCTGCTTGTGATCACAGACCACAGTTTGAAAACTCTAGCTGTGGAGGAGAGCAAGAGGCCGGAATCTGGAGGGGCCTTGGCCTTGTTGGTCTCTTGAAAGTTTTCCAGTTTCATCCTCAGTACAGTGGGAACCTACTAAGTTAGGGCAGAGAAGTGCATGAATGAATAGATTTATGTTTTCAAAAGACACCCCCCTGGCTGCTGTTTCAGCAGATCAGTAGTAGTGGGGCCAGAATGGAAGTGGATAGGATAGTTGCAAAGCACGGCCATCTTGCAAGTAGGAGGTGACACTGACTTTGATGAAGAAAGGGGCATGGGTGGGAGAAATCACACTCTGACAAAAAGCATTGACTTTCTCCCAGTGCTGATTGATTGTTGCTTCTGCTGAAACAGGAACTACTAAAGCTGCCACTGTTGCTTCCCTATTTTATACAGCTTGATTTTCTTTTCCTTGGCTACCTAGACCACTATTTGAATGTAATGTGCTGTTCTTAGTCACTCAGTCATGTCTGACTGTTTGCAACCCCATGGATTGTAGCCCACTAGGACCCTCTGTCGATGGGGATTCTCCAGGCAAGAATACTGGAGTGGGTTGTCATGCCCTCCTCCAGGGGATCTTCCCAACCCNTTCTTAGTCACTCAGTCATGTCTGACTGTTTGCAACCCCATGGATTGTAGCCCACTAGGACCCTCTGTCGATGGGGATTCTCCAGGCAAGAATACTGGAGTGGGTTGTCATGCCCTCCTCCAGGGGATCTTCCCAACCCAGGGATCGATCCAAGGTCTCCCACATTGCAGGCAGATTCTTTCCCGTCTGAGCCACCAGGGAAGCCCAAAAATACCAGAGTGGGTAGCCTATCCCTTCTCCAGGTGATCTTCCCGACCCAGGAATCGAACTGGGGTCTCCTGCATTGCAGGAGGATTCTTTACCAGCTGAGCTACCAGGGAAGCCCTATTTGAACACAATAAATATTTTTTCAGTGAACTAATAGAGTGGGAGAAAGGTGCTGACACTCTATTACCCTTTTGAGCATGACATGAGAAAACTTTCTCAGTATCTACATACTCTTCTCTCATCATAACTCAATATATACATACAACCAAGACAATTACTTTTCCCAACAAGTCAGTAACAATTACTTATAGAGTCTTTGGAATCTGTTGTGGATTATCTATATAATGTTCTATTTATTAATACTGCATATAGCATGACCCCATCTGCTGCAAATAGCAATAATACACATATTTAAAGTTTTCTCACATAATTGAGAAAAATAGAACAAAGTGGGTTTTTTCCCCCAAGTTTAGATGGGGCTTATAAATTGAATCATAGGGAATTGTTGATACTTGGTCACTTTTGACTCTAAAACAACAGCTTTATACGGCTTCATCCGGTGTATTAGCATCAGAAGCCATGGGGGTGACTTCTGAATGGGCTGTAGGCTGAGTTGCTCCCTGGGGTCAGCAGGGACTGTGAGATTACACTGAAAATGTCCTAAGGCATTGCCTAAAGGATTTGTTGTTGTTAGTTCCCAAAGGATAGTGATCTGTATATTCTGTGGCAGTTGTTTTTAAGTGAGACCTATTGTTGAGAAGTCTCATGACTCTAGTGCTCTTCCAGAATAATCTTGGTGAGCAATTTCCCAGCCTTCAAGCAATCCATGAAAGAAAAAAATTCTGACAACTGTTTATCCAACTTAAATTAGTATTTCCTGGTCTAGTGAACAGGCTAAAGGTATCATGATTCTTCCTAAGTGAGCCCAAACTGATGTTTTACTCCCTAAAAAAATGAATAAAGCTGGCCCACCATTGATCATGTTGGCCTCCATAATGCAGGTCTTTGAAGAGTTATTTGTATTTTGGCTCCCTCATAGACCTTTCATAGTAAAATGTTCACTTCTAAAATTAGAAGTTACAAGAATATTGTGGTACAGACACGTTCAAAGGCAAAAGATTAGAAGATTAGGAAGGGAAGTGAGTTTAGTTATTCCATGGCTTTTCTTAAATGTTTTGTTGACTATTTCCTTTACCTCTTCCACAGATACCACTTTTTTTTTTTTTTTTTTTT
>SJYX01004110.1:257327-276894 GCA_006410675.1 Oreotragus oreotragus | reverse complement strand
AAAAAAAAAAAAACAAATAGAGAGATGGAGCTGAGAAAGTGCAGAAGGTAAAGAATCTGCCTGCAAGGTAGGAGACACAGGTTCCATCCCTGGGTTGGAAAGATCTGCTGGAGAGGGGAATAGTTACCCACTCCAGTGTTTTTGCCTGGATAATTTCATGGACAGAGGAACCTGACAGGCTCCAGCTCACGGGGTCACAAAGAGTAGGACATGACTGAGTAACTAACACTTTCACTTTTCACTTCTCACCTCAATTGACACTACAGAAGCAAACGAGACAATGGTGGAGAATTTAATAGGTGGCTATTTATAATAGGAAATGGATGGGATCCTCAACTGACAGCTTCACTGTCCTCCGATCTTATGGTAAAACTACTTTTTATTCTAGTAAAGTCTTGCAAAATATCTTCAATTAAGACTCTCATTTACTTTCTCTTCAATATGTTTGTTGTTGTTTTCCTGTTCAATCAGCAAAATGATACTGTATGCTTGCCACACAGTGTTTAAATTGGATGCATGCCTAGATTTAGTGAAGTTTCTCAAGAGGTCTGGTATATATTTTGCTCTCTGATATGGTCTGTAATCTCTATGGTTCTAGACAATTTTCCTAGGACTTTTTCTTTCAATTTCTTTCATTAAGCAATGGATTCACAGTTAGTTTTCTATGGATGTACTGGGTGTCTGAAGCTGTCACATTTGATATCTAATGTGAGGGAGTCTGGCATACCTCATTGGTTTTAATATTTCCTTGTGGAAACCTCTAGCTGATTTTTGAGGTTGTATCAGTCAGGATCCATCCAGGAAAACAGAATGGAATTCAGTCCAGGGAATTGGTTACACAGGTAAAGAAAACTGGAGAAACCTACAGGTTAGTAGCATAAGAAACCATGCTCTCCCCTAAACTAGAAAAATTCCCAGAGGAGGCAGAAATACCAGGCCTTAGAAGCTGGGGTCACCTACCAAGAGCTGCAAACAGTGGGCCTGCCCAGAAGAAGCTGGTGCCCTGGATGTGAATCAGATGCAGCACCATCCCTGGGTAACCAAGGCTTTAGGAGAGAGAGAAAGAGCTAGCCGGGCTCCTCCCCTCCTCTTTTCACAGGAACCTGGGTTATGCAGAGGACTCTTCCCGTTCCACTCCCTGGCACAGAGGAGGGCAGAAGGTCATGAATGAATTTGACATCATAGGTCAAAATATCACTTTTGAAGACTAGATCCTCACTAACATATGTCCCTCATAGTACAGAAGCTCAAACAAAGGTATTTCCCTTCTTCTTTTTTTCCCCGCTCCCTCAACCCCCAACCACTGGAGCAATGATTTCCAAATGTTGACACTGATCTGGCTAAGTAAGAATTTGTTGAGTAAATAAACATATAGATTTCTGGATCACATCAGGAAGTTTGGAGTGATGCTCAACAGTCTGATTTTAAACAAAAGGACAATAGGTACGTAATTCTGATAGAGTTATTTTAGAGAATCCATGTGCAGGAAACAAATACAATCATTCCAGGGCATATTCTACCATATATGAATGACACACGATCAATATTATTCAATGTGATTCCAGACTTCTTTCTGGCTCTGTTAGTACATTTCACACATCTGAAATATTGGAACACAAAACTTCAGCTCTTTTTATAGGGACCAGCTTTTTTATTACAGCTACTTGAAAACTAAGTCATTTTGCTTTGTTTTCCCTTTTCTCCCCATCCCACTCTCAACCACAGATATTTACAGAGGTTACTAACATAACAAGACTATGTTTTAAGTGAAAACTGTTTTAAGGTAAACACTGCTGCTAAGTCACTTCAGTTGTGTTTGACTCTGTGCGACCCCATAGATGGCAACCCACCAGGCTCCCCTGTCCCTGGAAATCTCCAGACAAGAACACTGGAGTGGGTTTCCATTTCCTTCCCCAGTGCATGAAAGTGGAAAGTGAAAGTGAAGTAACTCAGTCTTATCCAACTCCTAGCGACCCCATGGACCTCAGCCTACCAGGCTCCTCCATCCATGGGATGTTCCAGGCAAGAGTACTGGAGTTGGTTGTCATTGTCTTCTCTGAAGGTAAACACCCTAGGTACTAAAAAACATAACACAAACAAAAAATGTAAAGCAAATGTTAAAATTCAAAGCCAAGCAAAGTACATCATAATTGGTATGGTGAAATAAGCCAGAATAAGCATATGCTAGGTTCTACTTCAAAGGAAACTCACTGGATTCAACAAATATATATTAACTGGGGGGATATTCACCTGAAATATAGAGAATATTATTCAGTTCAGCAGCAATTCAAGAATCACTTTGTCCTTCCCCATCCCTGTGGTTCAGACAGTAAAGAATCTGCCCACAAAGTGGGAGACCCAGGTTTGATCCTTGAGTCAGAAAGATCCCATGGAGAAGGTAATGGCAACCCACTCTGGTATTCTTGCCTGGAAAATTCCATGGAAAGAGGAGCCTGTTGGACTGCAGTCCATGGGGTCACAAAGAGTTGGACACAATTGAGCGACTAACACTTTCACTTCCATTTCATAGAAATATAGCACTCTAACACAAAAGTAAATGATTTAGCAGATATCATTCAAGTCAAATTACTGTGCCCCATATGCCATATGATATTTAAACAGCTGGACCTTCTGCTTCTATATTAAACTATTTCCTTATAACAGGTTTATGATTTATAGTAGTGCTACTGATTTAATAAGTCATAAAAGTTGATTTTTTATCTGAGGAGATATCCCCCCAAAATACAAACAGGTATAAAACATTTCAAAAGTGTTTATCATCACGAAGTGTTTGTTTGGTTTTGAAACATGGCTCATAAGAGAAAGTCAGCTAAGTTTCTCTGGTTACTATTAGGAAGCTGCCAGTAGCACCTGGATGTTCTCCTTTCATATCGACACCTACTATTATTGATGTTAACTATTTTTTTAATCAACATCTACATTTCAAAAGCAATTTGAAGAATGAGTTCAACTAAGCTATCGTTTATTCTAAGGTATGTCCATGTTGATGACAAAACTTTTGTATACGGGTTCTTCAGATGAGAGGGCATAAAGGATATTGGCATTTTAAAGTGGAAGAAAAGTCACCTTTCTCAGAGTAGTTGCCCTTATGTATGGTGATGGAACTTCCATCTGCCCCTTACCGGTGATGTCTGGCAAGTCCATGCATTGCGCTTACGCATTCATTGGGTTGTCAGATGAATGGGAGGATTTAGTACATATGTCATGAAAAACTATGGATATTCCCTTGAGGAGAGTCTACATAGACATGTGACATGTTACATGTAATGAGAAAAGTGTTAAATAACTAAAATAATCCACAGCCACCAATCTTACAGAGACATTTCAATAATAATATGATTATGAGCTCACTTTGAACATCTGAAGCACTGGATAATGTGTGGCATTAATATGCTGTGACCAATTTCTGAAGGAATATCATGCAACTGAGCCTCTATGTAAAAAACAGCATACATAGTAAAACTATCAAAAAGTTTTCTCTCTTGATTGTAATTTTATGACTCCTTTATTTCACTTTTCTCCTAAAAGGAAATTATGTTTATTAACATCAGAAATAAAATACCAGAGATGATTCTTAATTATCTTTACATAAAAACTTCATGATTTCAGTGAAGACCTATTCTGCAATTAATTCAGTTCAGTTCAGCTCAGTTCAGTCGCTCAGTCGTGTCCGACTCTTTGCGACCCCATGAATCGCAGCACGCCAGGCCTCCCTGTCCATCACCATCTCCCGGAGTTCACTCAGACTCACATCCATAGAGTCCGTGATACCATCCAGNCAAATAAATACTTAAAAGATTTAAAATACTGAGAATAGCCTGTCACAATTACTACATACACAGAATCAAAACAAATCACTTAACCCCTAGCTACTGAAATATTTAGTCACTTATTTATGAAATATTTTAATAGAAGAAATATTGGTTAGGGACATGGAGACAGTTCTACTACTTCAGCTCCAAAAGTATTGTAATCCATAAATCTAACCATCCACGTAATGTATGCTATTTATATTATCTTTCACCAAAATAATTTTTCATTAGTCCTGATAAAAGTAAAGCATTTTTAAGACAATATATCCTCATTAGATATTAAGTTTGGCTTTGTGTTACCCTTAGAGCAGGAATGCTTATAGAAAGTGAAGTATTAGTATAATTCAATTATAAGATAGAATAATATTTTTGTAAGATAGTTGGACCTCATTAGCTGCATTGCACTATAGCATTCAAAACCTGTAGCTTCTATGATTATTTAATCAATTAAATTTCCACTTGGCTTGATGCTGGCTAAATTAAAGAAAAAAGGAAGGAAGAAAATCATTATTTCACAAGATACTTCTAAGATGGTATTTCTGTTTGTTTACCTCAGAGAAAATATTAAGAACTTTACTTTGCTCAAAGAGTTTACATTTTTTAAAAAGCCAATCGGTCTGGTTCTGGACTTAGGTTTTAACTATCTAATACATATACTGTCACAATGTGCGAACACAATATATATATATATATAAAGGAAATGGAAACTGCATTATTACTGTATATTTGCACAAATGTGAGTAAAATATGTGAATGAAAATGTTTCCACAATAACATTCACTTTGTGAGAAAACCAAGAATTCAGAATTCTTTAAGAGTGAAAGATACATGGGGAAAATATTGTCTTCCTTCTGCCTCTTGCCTTTTTCTAAAAGCAACAATTTTTGTTGATTCCACCCACTTCCTGCTCAGAATTGCTTTGAGAATATTGTTTACAATTTGGAATCATTCACATCTACCTGGGAAGTAAGATTTTTATTGCATTGTTTAAAAAAAAATTGGGGGGCACCAATTTTGATTCCATCAGCCCCCACCAAAGAAATTCACAGAAACTGACTGGGTGTAGCTTTTTCAATGCCGCATGTACAAATGTATATATGCATATACAGACAACATGCTTGTGTGTGTGTGCAAATATACATATGTAGGTAACTAGACAGGTAAACATAAACATATATACTGCCTAAGGTTTTAACAAAGGCCGGCTTAGCTACACATTAGCTGAAATATCAAACATCTTGTGAACTTTGGTTTTATAAAAATAGATAATTATCTATAATAATAAATAAAAATCAAACAATATGATAGGCACATATATGCTACACAAAAGAAGATGGAAGTGCCCCAGAGACAGAAGAAGGGGTATAAGAGACCCTCTCTCTCTGCATACATGATCAGCGTGTGTTGATAAAATGGGTACAGTAATTGAAGCTCCTGATTTCCATCTAAGTTAGACTACCTGACCTGCAGCAAGCCAGCCCCAGATTAGCTTCACTGGCTACTTCCAAGTGTAGCGTTCTGTGACAATGCTCTCTTGTCACTTCACCTGCCTATCAGCTCCAGATTATGGCTTGGACCTTCTCTACCTGGGCATGAGCAAGGAAAGGAAAGATAAACAAAACTTTTAGATGGCTAATTTTCCCCTTTTGAACTTTGTCATTTTTCTCTGTGTCAACAGTAATGTTTGGGTGGGGGATGAAGCATTGACAGTGGAGGATGAGAGAAAAAAATCACTTTTAGAAGCCCTTTTATCCTGGATTTTGTTCTTGGGCCCAATGTCATCTTGGGGAAAATATGAAAAGAATGAACTGTCATGAATCTTAATTAGCATTAATTTTAAAATCAAACATAACACAAAGCGCATACAATAAATAATGGAGTGAAGAATGGCCATATTCCGGCCACAAGGGGGCTTCTGGAATAAAAGGAACCATTAAAAGGAGGCAAAGTTACGATAAGTGAGGACAGTACCATAAGACAGGCTGGAGATTTGTTCCCAAATACATTTGCCACTAATGGTTTCATTTTAGAAAGAGTGGGTTCTGATGTATGATGACAGGGAATAGATCTGAGTAAGCATGATGACTTTCAACTCTATTCACAAATTTAATAAAATCCTAAGGGATCATCAGCTGGCAGCTGCTTTATGAAAATGAAATGTTAATGCTCATAATTATAATTTTTATACCCATAGCCATAAAATATGTAAAGTTATTAAGTTCTTTTCAAATGCAATAGATGTATGATTAATGTAGGTTATAGCAGATTAAATCATCTGAGTTAAGAGGAGCAAGAAAAAAAACACTGATAAGTAAGCATTTGGCCATTTGAAATATTCCTACACGGTTTTAATCTGGGAAGTACACACACAGATAAATACCTATTTGGGGATGATAATAAAATAAATGTTTTACCTGAAGCAAGAATTTTTGATGCTGGCTAAATTAAAGAAAAAAGGAAGGAAGAAAATCATTATTTCACAAGATACTTCTAAGATGGTATTTCTGTTTGTTTACCTCAGAGAAAATATTAAGAACTTTACTTTGCTCAAAGAGTTTACATTTTTTAAAAAGCCAATCAGTCTGGTTCTGGACTTAGGTTTTAACTATCTAATACATATACTGTCACAATGTGCGAACACAATATATATATATATATAAAGGAAATGGAAACTGCATTATTACTGTATATTTGCACAAATGTGAGTAAAATATGTGAATGAAAATGTTTCCACAATAACATTCACTTTGTGAGAAAACCAAGAATTCAGAATTCTTTAAGAGTGAAAGATACATGGGGAAAATATTGTCTTCCTTCTGCCTCTTGCCTTTTTCTAAAAGCAACAATTTTTGTTGATTCCACCCACTTCCTGCTCAGAATTGCTTTGAGAATATTGTTTACAATTTGGAATCATTCACATCTACCTGGGAAGTAAGATTTTTATTGCATTGTTTAAAAAAAAATTGGGGGGCACCAATTTTGATTCCATCAGCCCCCACCAAAGAAATTCACAGAAACTGACTGGGTGTAGCTTTTTCAATGCCGCATGTACAAATGTATATATGCATATACAGACAACATGCTTGTGTGTGTGTGCAAATATACATATGTAGGTAACTAGACAGGTAAACATAAACATATATACTGCCTAAGGTTTTAACAAAGGCCGGCTTAGCTACACATTAGCTGAAATATCAAACATCTTGTGAACTTTGGTTTTATAAAAATAGATAATTATCTATAATAATAAATAAAAATCAAACAATATGATAGGCACATATATGCTACACAAAAGAAGATGGAAGTGCCCCAGAGACAGAAGAAGGGGTATAAGAGACCCTCTCTCTCTGCATACATGATCAGCGTGTGTTGATAAAATGGGTACAGTAATTGAAGCTCCTGATTTCCATCTAAGTTAGACTACCTGACCTGCAGCAAGCCAGCCCCAGATTAGCTTCACTGGCTACTTCCAAGTGTAGCGTTCTGTGACAATGCTCTCTTGTCACTTCACCTGCCTATCAGCTCCAGATTATGGCTTGGACCTTCTCTACCTGGGCATGAGCAAGGAAAGGAAAGATAAACAAAACTTTTAGATGGCTAATTTTCCCCTTTTGAACTTTGTCATTTTTCTCTGTGTCAACAGTAATGTTTGGGTGGGGGATGAAGCATTGACAGTGGAGGATGAGAGAAAAAAATCACTTTTAGAAGCCCTTTTATCCTGGATTTTGTTCTTGGGCCCAATGTCATCTTGGGGAAAATATGAAAAGAATGAACTGTCATGAATCTTAATTAGCATTAATTTTAAAATCAAACATAACACAAAGCGCATACAATAAATAATGGAGTGAAGAATGGCCATATTCCTGCCACAAGGGGGCTTCTGGAATAAAAGGAACCATTAAAAGGAGGCAAAGTTACGATAAGTGAGGACAGTACCATAAGACAGGCTGGAGATTTGTTCCCAAATACATTTGCCACTAATGGTTTCATTTTAGAAAGAGTGGGTTCTGATGTATGATGACAGGGAATAGATCTGAGTAAGCATGATGACTTTCAACTCTATTCACAAATTTAATAAAATCCTAAGGGATCATCAGCTGGCAGCTGCTTTATGAAAATGAAATGTTAATGCTCATAATTATAATTTTTATACCCATAGCCATAAAATATGTAAAGTTATTAAGTTCTTTTCAAATGCAATCGATGTATGATTTATGTAGGTTATAGCAGATTAAATCATCTGAGTTAAGAGGAGCAAGAAAAAATACACTGATAAGTAAGCATTTGGCCATTTGAAATATTCCTACATGGTTTTTATCTGGGAAGTACATACACAGATAAATACCTATTTGGGGATGATTATAAAATAAATGTTTTACCCGAAGCAAGAATTTTAATAAATTCTGCCCTAAAAAGTGGGTGGAGGGGGGGAGTCATGACAATATTGTATGCCACTGAAGTTTCAAATAATGTTAAGAATGAAAATAACTTTACATTTTAAGGAAATTTATGTTAGATCATAAAAGGGGGAAGCACACTAGTCAGTTAATTTTACAGTTTAAAACCTTAATGGAGGCAAGTGTCTTGTGAGATGAAGCGAGAGAGAGCTGGATGATGGAGCAACAGTTCCAATATGATTGGAAACCATCTTCTGATTAGAAATAAACGCCCACAGGACAGAGAATCAGAAATCATCAAGGCTTATCTATGAATTCAGATGAAACAGCACTGAAACTGCTGTTTAAAAAACAACAACAACAAAAGAAATTCAAATGAGTTTATCTATAAGATGTCTAAGGGTTAATACGAGTGTAAACAGATAGGTTCACAGGAGTGTGCCACAAAATCCAAGAGAAGAAAACAATCAAAGAAGGAAAGAAACTCTCCTTGAAGCTAAAAAGAGTGATTCATTAATTTTTAGGCACGATAACTCGATGCTTATGAGTATGGCCTTTGGAGTTAGACATATATAGACTTAAATTCTGACTCTGCCATTATATGATCTTGGGTAATCATTTCACTTTATTAAGCCATTTTTTTCACCTGTAAGATGGGTATAATTATGTCACTTCACAGGATGAATGTGGGAATTAAATCAATTTTAAAAACACTTCACAAAGTGCCTGACCATTCTTGTCAATAAGTGATTCAACTCTGTTTTCTAAGTGAGTATTATATATGTGTCTTGGAAAATTCGTCAAAGAGTTCATGTAAAATGAAGGCTATGAACCCAAGATTGACTAAAATGATTTGAGGAGATGAGATAAATAGCAGTTTTTGAAGTAGTGAGCAGTAAACCAGTTCTGCCATCACTGGTCAATACCTGACAACTTCAGAATAAGCTATAAATTGTGCTAAGTAACAGTTAGACTAAGTGGAACAAAGGGTTGGACATGAGAAGACTGAAAGCATTCATTAGAGATAAATGATTCTGCTAAGTGTTGTATCCTGTGTATTTTTCTGGTTTTAATACAGAAATGCAGGCATTTACTCTTAACTTATAACCTACTCAATGATTTTATTAAGGATACTTCTACGCAAAATTTATGCCTTTCTTGTGTAAAGTTGAAAGTGTTTGTTTGTTCCTTTGTTGGTGGAAAGCTGAAGGGAAGGCTTTTGATGCCTAAATTCATCAGCACTAAACTGAGGGCCCTGGAGACAGTTCTAAGTGTCCAGGTCACAAAGCAGACCAGCTTACTCACTTATTTCAATTTCATCAGAATAATGGGCCCCAAATAGCTACAGGCTGAAAATGGCTGTTCTAGTACTTTGGTAATCTAGAGACAGATCTACAGTATGAAGGTCAAGTAGAGCATTTTTACTCATTTTTGCCCAGATGCAGATGGAATCTCAGCAATGCTAATTCTGGTTTCAAACCCAGGAGTGTCCAGTATTTAATCCTTCTCTTAAATAAAGGCATTAAGGACAGAGACTGTATGCATAAATTATTCCTAACAGTACCAAAAGGCCAAGGTGAAAAGGAATGTGGCATGTACAAAATGAGCTCTTCCACATTTGTCAAGACCCCAGTTTTCATGTGCATCACCAGCTATGTTACCTTCCACCTCTCTGCTAAATGGTCTGGGTACCACAAAGGCTGAAAAAGATGCTGACTCTTCTACTCTCTATGACCAACATGCTTCTGTGAAGTGTGTGTCCTTCTCTCCTTGACTAAATACACTTGCAATTTGCTCTGCATGTATTCTCCAGAAAAGCACATTGTTAAGGACAAAGAGATCTATGGTTCATTCAAGATGTCACAGACATAGCAAGCATGAACCCCCAATAATGGCTAAATAACCCCCAAATATTAAAACATACACAGTTCTCAACTGCTGGGGATTAAAAACAAGGCAACTTTCTGGTATAAAATGTTCAAGTTTGTATAATACACTCACATTAAGTATTTCATGCACTCTTAGTGAACACATATTTGGCCACTGCTTTTCCTTATAACAATTTTATATGGATAGCATTGTTTTTCTTTGACAGATGAAGAAAATTATATATAAAATGAATAAAATTTTTATTTGGAAAATATTCTTAGGATCCTTTATCTTATCTTCTATTTGTTTTATGGTTTATTCTGGTCATTTAGGATATAATTTTATTTGAGATGGCATCAAAAAGAGACCTCAGATCCATACCAGAAGTATCTGAGCAAATAGAAAAAACTGAAAAAGGAATGTGGATATATAATTTTTCCTCCCAAGGTACAAACACTTAGAAATACTGTCATCCCTTTGTTTACTCAAGTACAATTCTGAGATGCTATTGGTTGCCAAATAATATGGACTCTGGTAGGAGAATCTAAGTTAAGTGAAACACAAGTTAAATATTTCACTGAGTATAATATTAACATTCTATGAGTTCGCAGAATACTATCTTATGAAAGTATATTGCTATTCTCTGAAAAATATAGGCACTAAATTAAAAATTAATTGAAACAAATACAAGAGCATTTCTCTTTCTTAATTTATTCTGCAATGCAACAAACAATGAGTGAAATTTGATTACTCACTATTGTCATATATTTATTTTTTAAGACCTCATTTGCCCTATTTATATAAAGGGCATATTTTACAACATTCTATAAATGGACAAAAGCTAATAATTAAATGATTATCTTACACCCACAGGAATTCATGGGCCTCTTAAATTTATTATTTCATATTTGGAGCTTTCTGATTTTGAACATTCTAGTAGTCGTATTTTAAAAAGTGGTGGAAATTAAAAGATACAAATTAACTGCTGCTTTATTTCTTAGAAAAACTACAGGCTGGAATACTCTATTATTTAATTGTTGATATCAAAACATTTCTTCAAATATTTTAAAAGTTGCTTTCACTTATTAAACACATAATTATTAGAATCCATGATATGCTTGCAAGTCTATGGCTAGACAGTTTCTGTCTTTGAGGTACCAAGCAAAGAAAGCAAAAACATATTTAGATAGGTTTTAACCTCAAACTCGGAGAAGGCAATGGCAACCCACTCCTGTACTCTTGCCTGGAAAATCCCATGGATGGAGGAGCCTGGTGGGCTGCCGTCTATGGGGTCGCACAGAGTCGGACACGACTGAAGCAACTTAGCAGCAGCAGCAACCTCAAACTAGGGGCTTCCCAGATGTCACTAATGGTAAAGAACCCACCTGCCAATGCAGGAGACATAAGAGATGTGGGTTTAGTCCCAGGGTGTGGAAGATCCTCTGGAGGAAGGGCATGGCAACCCTCTCCAGTATTCTTGCCTGGAGAATCCCATGGACAGAGGAGCCTGGCAGGCTCCAGTCCGTAGGTTCACAAAGAGCTGGACACCACTGAGGCAAATTAGCATCCATGCATACATATGTCCCCTCTCTCTTAAATCTCCCTCTCATCCCCCACCCCACCCCATCCCTTCAGGTGGTCACAGAGCACCGGGCTGAGCTCCCTGTGTCATACAGCAACTTCTCTCTAGCTACCTGTTTTACATATGGTAATGTATATGTCTCTGTGCTACTCTCTCAATTTTTCCTACCCTCTCCTTCCCCCACTATCTACAAGTCTGTTCTCTGCATTTCTATTCCTGCCCTGCAAATAGGTATACTTATGTCTTATTCACATTGTTGTAAGGCAGAAACCAACACAACATTGTAAAGCAATTATCCTCCAATTAAAAATAAAAAAGAGAAAAATAAATCAAATAAAAGAACAACAGTCATGGAATGACCTAATCTTAGAGTTGCAAAATCATTGGCAGTAGAGATGGAGAAAGAAAACCAAGAGACAAGGAACATGGGTGGCCTGGAGAATCTGGAAAAGGCAAGACACGAATTCTCTCACAGAGCTTCCAGAAAGAAACATAGCCTCGTCAACACCTCGATTTTAACTCAGTAGTGCTCATGTTGAACTTCCTCATCTACAGAACTGTAAGATAATATAGTTTTGGTCTTAAGTCACCACTTTTGTGGTAAATTGTTACAGCAGCAAGTATAAAATGTACACAGTTCAAACTGGTAAATTGTCCCTGGAGAAGTGAGGTCTAGGGCTTCCCTGATAGCTCAGTTGGTAAAGAATTCGCCTGCAATGCAGGAGACCCCAGTTTGATTCCTGGGTTGGAGAGATGCCCTGGAGAAGGGATAAGCTGCCCACTCCAATATTCTTGGGCTCCTCTTGTGGCTCAGCTCAGCTGGTAAAGAATCCATCTGCAATGCAGGAGACCTGGGTTCCATCCCTGGGTTGGGAAGATCCCCTGGAGAAGGGAATGGCTACCCACTCCAGTATTTTGGTAAATAGGTATACTTATGACCTGGAGAATTCCAGGGACTGTATAGTCCATGGGGTCACAGAGTCAGACACAATTTTCACTTTCAAGTGAGGTCTAGTCAAAGAAGAGAAAGAGAGGGGAAAAATCTAGTTCTATTCTTTAATTTTCTTTAAAGTCCAGAGGATGTCCAAAATTGTTATTTCTCTTATCTACATGATTTTCCTTTGGCTATTACTGACTTCAGATAAACCTATTCTATTGGTCATAAACAGGTATCACAGTAATCACTCCATCTGATGACTGAAAACCCTCTAATGGACATTTGCAACCAATCTGATCATAATCATCAGTTGGCCACTAAAAACACAAAGCAACAATCTTCACGTTATACTTTATCTGAATATGTGCTCCTAATAAGAGGTTCATATGTTATAGTCACATAAAGTTTAGCAAAAAAGAAAAGGGAGGATTGAAAGCATTTCCCCTTAGATTGTATACATGCAAACATATGCATGTGTACCTTTACTATACCCAAGAAGGTAAAATCAAATATATAAGCCGTGCATGTGTGTGTACAAGTCACTTAAGTCGTGTCCGACTTTTTGTGACCCTATGGACAGCAATGAGCCAGGCTCCTCTGTCCATGGGTTTCTCCAGGCAAGTGTATTGGAGTGGGTTTCACATCCTCCTCCAAGGATATAAACTGTACTTAAAGCTTAAAGGCCAATATTTCTAGATTAGTTTACTAAACAAAGATAAGATTAAAGCATTTAAGTTACTATTGAAATATTTTATAACCTAAGGAAAATATTAATAGTAAAAGATTACTAAAATTAAAGAACTCCTAAAAAACCATTTGATTCTGTCTATAATTTAATAAATGTAATGTCTACCCTGGGAGAAGGCAATGGCACCCCACTCCAGTACTCTTGCCTGGAAAATCCCATGGACAGAGGAGTCTGGTAGGCTGTAGTCCATGGGGTCACGAAGAGTCAGACACTTACTGAGCGACTTCACTTTCACTTTCATGCATTGGAGAAGGAAATGGCAACCCATTCCAATGTTCTTGCCTGAAGAATCCCAGGGATGGTGGAGCCTGGTGGGCTGCCATCTGTGGGGTCGCACAGAATCGGACATGACTGAAGCATCTTAGCAGCAGCAGCAATGTCTGCCCAAGATAGCATTTTTCTTAAATCTTTCTTCCAATGGAAACAAAATCAAATATACATCAATACTTAACATATAACCGATATTTCATTATTGGTTAAGAACCAAAGAATCTAACAATGTTTTGAAAAACACTGGTGAAATCATTAGTGTGCCTTCAACCAAATCAATCCTGTTAAGCATCAATAGTTGCTCTACTTCCTTAGAGTTTTGTATCATGGCTCAAAGAAGAAATACTTTTTGTAAAAATGATTTTGCTACAAAAATGAATTATTTTCATTGGCATATGCTACTGTAAAAGAATGCTTATTTATGATTATAATTAATCATTAAAACACTTATTGCATAAAGAACACATTAAAGATGTTGAGGAATTAAAAAATCTTAATTTTTAGCTATATGTTTTTTAATGACATGTTTTGAATCCTTCAGAATTCAAGCTTTTCTCTTCATCTTCTCCAAAATATATAATGTACATGCCTGTGCGTGTTAAGTCGCTTCAGTCATGTCTGACTCTATGCAACCCCATGGACTATAGCACGCCAGGCTCCCCTGTCCACGGGATTCTTCAGGTGAGGTTACTGGAGAGGATTGCTGTTTCCTCTTCCTGGGGATCTTCTAGATCCAGGGATCAAACCCATGTTTCTTACACCTCCTGCATTGGCAGGTAGGTTCTTTACCACTAGCGCCACCTGGGAAGCCCAATATATAATGTATAATGGCATAAAACTGTCCCTTCCTCAGAGCTTATGGATAATCAAAACATAAAATGTATGGGTTTGATTTTTCCACTTTTCTTTTTTTAAATAATTTAAGCATAAATATAGAGAGTATGTTGAATATACTTGAAGGACTTCCCTGGTGGCTCAGACAGTAAAGTGTCTGTCTACAATGCAGGAGACCTGGGTTCGACCCCTGGGTCGGGAAGATCCCCTGGAGAAGGAAATGGCAATCCACTCCAGTACTATTGCCTGGAAAATCCCATGGACAGAGGAGCCAGGTAGGCTACACTCCATGGGGTCACAAAGAGTCGGACATGACTGAGCGACTTCACTTTCACTTTCACTTTTCATGTCGAATATAAATACATACTATTTGCTCTCAATACAAATATCAGACCTCAAATTACGATCAGTTCATACTTAAAGTTTTGGTTCTGTCCTAAGGAGTGTGATAAATAACAGATTCTTTCATTTTCCTCTCTCTCATATAGTCAAACTTCCAAGAAGTTCTGTACATATCCACATAAAGTTGTTGAAATAAAATTTTAGGTGAACCTGCGTTCATGCTAAGTTACTTAAGTCATGAACGACTCTGTGACCCTATGGACTGTAACCTACCAGGCTCCTCTGTCCATGGGATTCTCTAGGCAAGAATCTGGAGTGGGTGGCCATGCCCTCCTCCAGGGGATCCTCCCGACCCAGGAATTGAACCTGCATCTCCTGCGGCTCCTTCAGCTCCTGCATTGCAGGCAGATTCTTTATCACTGCACCACCGGGGAAGCTCTTAGGTGAACCCATCCTTTGATAAATATACATGTTAAATTATCCACCATTGACCCTTGAACAACACAGGCTTGAACTGTGCAGGTCCAATTATATGTGGATTTTTTTCAAGAAATATATCTGAAAAAATTTTGGAGATTTTCAACAACTTGAAAAAAACTTGTACTTGAGCCACATAACATAGAAATGTTGAAAATTTTAAGAAAAAAGATATGGCATGAATGCATAAAATATATGTGGATACTAGTCTGTTTTATCTTTTACTACTATATAATATATGCAAATACATCAGAAAAATAAAAAATTATTAAAACTTACATGAACATACAGGTTGTACATGGCATCAGTCAGTCTGGAGAAATATAAGCAAGTATAAGGATGTAGTATTAAATCTTAACTACATAAAATCAACTATAGTACATACCATACTGCTGTCATACTTTTACAGCAACTTCTTAGTGCCATTGTGCTGAGCTCAAGTGTTGTGAGTATCCACTTAAGACACCATGCAGATTCATCATCTCCATGTATGCAGTTCGTCTCTCCAGTAAATTGCATATCACAGTAAAAAGTGATCTTTGCAGTTCTCAAGTATCATTCATCATGTTTAAGGCAATACCATAAACATTGAATAACACCTTGGGACCTATACAAAGTGCCACTACTATGTGGGAAATGTTCCCAAGAAGCAGAGAAAAGGCATAACATTACAAGAAAAAGTTGATTTGCTTGATATGTAACATAGACTGCAGTTGCCCACAGTTTCAATATAAATGACTACAGCATAAGAAACATTATGCTGTTTCCTTCATTCATGAGGAAAGGAAAGGAAATTCACGAAGTTACTATGGCAGCTACATCAGCAAGTGTGAAAACCTTGTCTATTTCATGAAATACTTTTTTTATATCATATTGAAAAATGCATCTTTTATATGAGTGCAGGATTGCTAAAAGAATGGTATACCTATAGACTAATATCATTTAAGAAAAAGTAAATTTATTACATGACAACTTAAAGTATAAGAAGCTGAGGGATCTAAAGCCAGAGAACTTAATTTCAGCATTAGATGGTTTAATAATTTTAGAAAGAGGTTTGGCTTTTTTTAAAAAGTCAAGATAACAGGAAAAGCAGCTTCTGCTGACCACAAGGCAGCAGGTGAGTTCCCACACACCATTACAAAAATCATTGAGGAGAAAGGTTATCTGCCTGAACAGAATTTAAGCAGACACAAGTCCCTATTCTGGAAAAAATGCTACAAAGATTGTTTATCAGTAAAGGAGAGAAGGGTGGATCAGGATTTAAGGCAGGAAGGAATAGGCTAACTCTACTGTCTTGTGAAAATGCTGTTTTGATATGCCCAGTTTTGATATGCAATGCCCAGAACCTCATGTGTTCAACATTGGCAGCATCAAAGTGGGCTGCATGCATGCACGCATGCTAAGTGGCTTCAGTCGTGTCCGACTCTTTGTGACCCTGTGGACTGTATGTAGTCTGCCAGGCTCCTCTGTCCATAGGATTCTCCAGGCAAGAATACTGGAGGGAGTTGCCATGCCCTCCTCCAGGGGTTTCCCAACCCAGGGATTGAACTTGCGTCTCTTGCGCCTCCTGCATTGGCAGGCAGGTTCTTCACCACTAGTGCCATCTGGGAAGCCCCCAAAGTGGCCTGTTTCCCCTTTATACAATGTCTCTAATTCAGTGTCTAGCTCATAGGGTCAAAGGACCTTTAAGGCTTATTACACATGGTGCTCCATGGAAAGGATTGTCAACACTATGGAAGAGAACCCTAACAAAAAATCATGAAAGTCTGGAAGTCCACACCGTTGAAGATGCCATCAATGTTATAGAAAAAGCTATGAAATCCATAAATAATAAATTCCTTCTGCAGTAAGCTGTGTCCATATGATGTGAGTGACCTAGCACTAACATGCCACCTTCTTGCTCCAGGGTCATTTCGGAAAGGTCTAGAGGAATCAGGACTTTTACTACTGTCCAGAAGTAATGAAGCCACCCTGCCCCCTTGAGGACTATGGAGGCCATAGAGAGAGGCAAGGCATGGCTTCCCATCTCAGCCAGGGTGATATTACTGGCAACTTCGTGAGATCCAGAACTCCCATCCCTAACACTGAAGGAAGAAGGAACCCCTTTGTCTCTGTCTGCTAAGACTGGATGGCTTAAGCAACAGAAATGTATTTTCTCATAGTCCTGAAGCTGGAATGTCTAAGACCAAGGTGTGGGCAGATTTATTTATGTTTACAGTAAGGACTCTCTTCTTGTCCTGCAAATGGCAGGATGTCCTCACCTGACTGAGAGAAAGCTGTTCCTGTGTCTTCTTATGAGGACAGTCATCCTACCATGAAGACACCACCCTCATTACCTCATCTCAAGGTACTAATGTTCTAAACTACGTCCAAATGCCATTGTATTGGAGGTTAGGGCTTCAATATAGGAATTTAAAGGGACTCAAACATTCATTCTATAACAGTATCACCCCTCAGAAGACAGCGGAGGCTGAAAGGGAAAACTGTATTTCCACCAGCATCTTTCCTTAATGAAGAGGCACTTACTACTCTTGACAAAGTAAGTTCAAAGGAGACATACTTTAGAAAGATCATTCAAGTAAGATATACATAGTATAAAAGTCCCAAAGTCCAGGTTTCTATTGCAGTATCAAAATCTAGAACAGTCTCAAAGTGATTGGAAAAAATAATCAACAGATTCCTATACAGTAATGACACAAATGACAGAATTATCTAACAAGAATTTTAAAATTCATATATTTATTTTAATTGGAGGCTAATTACTCTATAATATTGTGCTGGGTTTTGCCATACACGGATATGAATCAGCCACGGGTGTACATGTGTCCCCTGTCTTGAACTCCTCTCCCACCTCCTTCCCCATCCCAACCCTTTGGGTTGTCCCAGTGCACCGGCTTTGAGTGTCCTGACAAGAATTTTAAAGCAGCCATAATAAGCTGGTTTCAATAAACAATTATGAAGATATCTGTAAAGAGAGAAAGTCTCGGAGAAGAAAGAGAATCTATAAAGAAGAGCCAAAATGATATTTTAGAATGGCATAATACAGTTCAGTTCAGTCACTCAGTCGTGTCCGAGTCTTTGCGACCCCATGAACTACAGCATGCCAGGCCTCCCTGTCCATCACCAACTCCCGGAGTTCACTCAAATTTATGTGCATCAAGTTGGTGATGCCATCCAGCCATCTCATCCTCTGTTGTCCCCTTCTCCTCCTGCCCCCAATCCCTCCCAGCATCAGGGTCTTTTCCAATGAGTCAACTCTTCTCATGAGGTAGCCAAAGTATTGGAGTTTCAGCTTCAACATCATTCTTTCCAAAGAACACCCAGGACTGATCTCCTTTAGAATGGACTGGTTGGATCTCCTTGCAGTCCAATGGACTCTCAAGAGTCTTCTCCAACACCACAGTTCAAAAGCATCAGTTCTTCGGTGCTCAGCTTTCTTCACATCCATATATGACCACTGGAAAAACCGTAGCTTTGACTAGACAGACCTTTGCTGGCAAAGTAATATCTCTGCTTTTGAATATACTATCTAGGTTGATCACAACTTTCCTTCCAAGGAGTAAGCGTCTTTTAATTTCATGGCTGCAATAATAAAGTAACTGATATTAAAACCTCAGTGATTGGGCTGAATGGAGGGAAGAATAAATGCACAATAGGAGAATAGCAATTGTAACAATGAAGATAAACACCTCATTACAGGAAGTCCTGTTACTATATCATCTCCTACTGCTCCCTGACTGGGAGCATCATTATTTCCCACAGGCAGATTTGGAACTAAAGTAGCTACTAAGAAATAACAAGCTCAGACAGCCTTAAATGTGTAAATCAAAATTCAATATTTCACAAAGTTCAAGTGAGAAACATGATGGTAGATTTATGTTCTATCATATTTATTTGGAAGGGGCAATTCTGACATTTACTTTTCCATTCAGGAAAGTTTAAAACATTACAGACATGGAATGGAATATGTTTTACTTTGCATAATTATTTTTTTACATGTTAATGGCTATAAATTTTTGATCACACACTAATGTATGTATACTCATTGACCAACCCATCTACTGAATAGTGGTGACAAGGGGAAAAGAAGCAAGGAATTTCTACTCACTGAGTCCTATCACATCCTGGAAACAAGGCAATATTCTCTACATATTCTGCCTTCTAATGATACCCAGCTGTGGATGTGACTGGTGATAGAAGCAAGGTCCGATGCTGTAAAGAGCAATATTGGACAGGAACCTGGAATGTCAGGTCCATGAATCAGGCAAATTGGAAGTG
>SJYX01004110.1:235301-253110 GCA_006410675.1 Oreotragus oreotragus | reverse complement strand
AAGTCTCTGATGCTGGGAGGGATTGGGGGCAGGAGGAGAAGCGGACATCCGAGGATAAGATGGCTGGATGGCATCATGGACTCGATGGACATGAGTCTGAGTGAACTCCGGGAGTTGGTGATGAACAGGGAGGCCTGGTGTGCTTTGATTCATGGGGTCTAAAAGAGTTGGACACGACTGAGTGACTGAACCGAACTGAACTGAATGATTGGAGATCATTGTTTCAGTTCAGTTCAGTCACTCAGATCTTTGCTTAGAATTTGTCATATATATAATATGTATGTATTTAGAGAACAGTATGCTTTGAAATGTATTTTTATGGTGACAAAAGTTTACCTATATATTGCAAATGAAAAAACTGTTAAAGAGAAATATAATAAAGAGCTAATGATATCTTTTCAGAAAATCAGTAATAACATTTTGGCACATTTGTTTCTAATATCTTTTTAAAAATAAAGTATTACCAAGTTGTATTAATGTGCTCAGGCATCTATGACACAACACCATGGGCTAAGTGCCTTCAACAACAGAAATTTATTTTCTCAGAGTTCTGGAGGTTAGTTGCTCCAGATCAAGGTATAAGCAGATGTGGTTTCTTTCAAGGCCTTTCTCCTTAGTTCATAGAGGGCCACCTCCTCACTGCGCCCTCCTGTGGTCTCTCCTCTCTGTCTGCATATATCTTTGCCCTAATTTCTTCATAAGGACACTAGTCATACTGGATTGGGGCTTATCATATGACCTTGTTTTACTTTATTTACCTCTTTTGAAGGCCCTGTATTCAAATATAGTCTTATTCTGAAGTACTGGGGACTTAAACATATGAACTGGGGAGGGGAGAACAATTCATAACAAAACTCAAATCACAACAAACAATTCATACAGTTGCAAAATCAAATTAATAATTCTCCAATCATACTTCTTCTTTTTTCATTAGATGAAAGATTTATCTTGATGTTCATTATTCGTTTAATCAACTAATAGTTATTCATAATCTATATATAACTTACTATTCCATGTAATATGAGAAAATAACAGTATTTAAAATTAGCAAAAGCTATACATTTGTGTGAGTTAACATTATTTGGGGAGAGAGATAGAAAACAAAGAAAATAAATATGCATAATACACAGTATGTTAAATTGTGATAAATATTATGGAGATATTTTAAAAAGCAGTCAGTTAGGATACAGAATAGACAGGATGAAATCTCAAATAGGGCTATGTGAGTCCTCACCAAGAATGTGGTATTTGATAAATATCTGAAAAAGGTAAGATTTCATCCTGTCTATTCTGTATATGTTAGTCACTCAGTCATGTCCAACTCTTTGTGATCTCATGGACTTAGACTGCCGGCTCCTCTGTCCATGGAATTCTCCAGGTAAGAATACTGGAGAATGGGTAGCCATTCCTTCTCCAGGGCATCTTCCAGACCCAGGGATCGAACCCGGGTCTCCTGCATTGCAGGCAGATTCTTTACCATTTGAGCCACCAGGGAAGCCCCTCTCTATCTATGTAGGTATGTCTATACATTGTCTGTTACATTTGCTGACATCTGTAAAGTACTCTATATTTATAAAATTATATAAGGGAATTTCAATTTCTGACCATAAATAAGTTGATATGGAATTATCCTCTGACATAAATAAAACATCTATGAAATAATTACTTGAAACTTAGAAAATACACAATACAGAACTCTGATCTCTAAGAAAAGGCAAACTGAAAACTAACCCATGTGATTGGCTTAGCTATCTGTCTGAAAGAACCTTAGAGAAAGTCATTCAGGAATGCACTTCCCAAGTGAAGTATCATAACCTTAATGAGTTGAAGAGACAGAGGTGATAGTTTGGGGAGGTAGAGGTTTCTGAAATTTGCAGAGAGGGGTCAGAAAGTTGAGCACTCCAAAAAGAAATACACCTACAAACCTATACAGTGATCCCCTTGACTCAGCTGCTGAATCCTAAGTGCATGTTTACAGGATGAAATCCACCCACCTGGCAAGAATAACGGGGAGTGTCAACTGAGCAGTCTTCACATTCTGGCCTGCATAGAGGAGTGTTCTCACTGAATGATGGTAGAGTCCCTTAGTATCTGAACTAAATTGACCTCAGGGTAAAGGCTATTTAGGACCCAAAAGAGCAAAGCTTAAAAACAAGCATGAAGAAAATCAAACAGTGAACTGATTCCCAAACAAAATCTAACAATAAAAAAAGCATAAGACAACTCAGCCCTCAATTTCATCAAAGTAAATTACCTGAATCAAATAAAAATTACTAAACATGCCAAGATGCAAGAAAGTATGACCTTTGATAAAGAGAAAATCATTCAGTATGATCAAAACAACAAACAACAGAGATAATATTATCAACAGACAGGAAACAAAATAGCTGTTATAAAATCATTCAAGTAGTTAAAGGAAAACATGAACAAAATTAGGCAAGAAATGGAATATACAAAAAAAGTAATTAGATGAAACATCCACAAATAAAAATAGTATCTGATATAAATAATTCACTAGATTAAAATCATATTAGATACAGAAGAAAATATCTGTGGATTTGAAGGCATAGCAAGAGAAACTATCCAAATGGAATCACAAGGACAAAAAAATAAAATAATAAAATAAAAAGAACATTGATCTGCGAGACAATATAAAATTATACAATGTGTGGAAATTGCAGTTTCAGAGGGAGAAGTGGGGTGGGGATAAAAAATATTTGAAGAAGTGATGTCAATAAACTGTCCAAATCTGATGAAAACTATAAACTCAGAGATCCAAGGAACTCAGCAGGCCTCCAAGCAAAATAAATGTGAAAACACCTTACTAAAGCCCATCACAATCAAATTATTGAAAACAGGCTAGAAAAAAAGAGTTTTGTAAACAACAAGAAGAAAAATAAACAGTTTATATCATAAAGAACAAAGACAAGAACTACTACAGATTTCTTTCTTAGAAAACAATTTAAGCCAGAAGAAAACTGAAGTATGTAATCAAATAGAATCCTATTCCTAACAAAATTTTTAAAATTTTAAATTCAACTATATCAATAATTACATTAAAATTAATGGATAAAAAATACTACTTCAAAAGCAGAGATTGGCAAAATGTACTTTAAAAAGGCCAAACCATACATTGCTTAAAATATACAAAATATAGAGACAGAGTTAAAGCCAGTATAAACAATAGTTATCAGTGAAAATGTAATCAAAAGAAAGCTGAGGCAGCTCTTCAGACCAAGAGAAGGGATAAAGAAAGTCTCTTCATAATGATGAAATGGTAAATTCATCAAGAACACATACCAATCCTAAGTGAGTATAAACCTAATATTTGAACTTCAAAATGCACAAAACATAAGCTAATGACTGGGGTGAGGGGGGGAGACAAAACCACAACTATAATTGGAGATTTCAACATTTCTTTTCTCATTAATTGACAGAAAATATAGAAAATTGTTTAAGAAGATGTAAAAAACTTGGCCTCATAGATATTTATAGAACATTCCTCCTGAGGACAGCAGAATACATGTAATTTTCAGGAACAAGTACAACAGTCATTGAGATGGATCAGATGCAAGGTTATCTGATCAACTTAAAGGATTGATATCATATGGAATATGTTGTATGACTAAAAGAAGTTTAAAATTAATTGCAGAGAGATTACTAGAACATCTCCAAGTATTTGAAAACAAACGATTCTTTTCTTAAAAAAAATAAAGAAGAATTATAAAGAACACACACACACAAATTGAAAATAATACAAAAAGACATCAAAATGTGTAGAATGAAGCCAAAGTCACACCTAGAAGAAAATTAACAGCATTAAATTATTTTATTAAAGAGGAGAAAAGTAGAATACCAGAGAGCTAATTCTTCATGTCCCAGTAGAAAGTCAGTCGATATTTTCAAAAATAAGTAAATAAGAGAAAGTTTATAAAAGTTAGTATATACTTTGACTATTTTTCATAGTCATGTATGGATGTGAAAACTGGATCCAAAAGAAGGCTGAGTGCTGAAGAATTGATGCTTTTGAATTGTGGTGCTGGAGAAAGACTCTTGAGAGTCCCTTGGACAGTAAGGAGACTAAACCAATCAATCATGAAGGAAATCAACCCTGAATATTCACTGGAAGGACTGATGCTAAAGGTGAAGCTCCAGTATTTGGCCACCTGATGCAAAGAGCCAACTCATTGGAAAAGACTGTGATGCTGGGAAAGACTGAAGGTAAAACAGAGAAGGAGGAGGCAGAGTATTCAGTTCAGTCACTTGGTCATGTCTGAGTCTTTGCGACCCCATGAACTGCAGGCCTCCCTGTCCATCACCAGAGTTCAGACTCATGTCCATCAAGTCGGTGATGCCATCCAGCCATCTCATCCTCTGTCATCCCCTTCTCCCAGCATCAGAGTCTTTTCCAATGAGTCAACTCTTTGCATGAGTTGGCCAAAGTACTGGAGTTTCAGCTTCAACATCAATCCTTCCAAAGAACACCCAGGATTGATCTCCTTTAGAATGGACTGGTTGGATGTCCTTGTAGTCCAAGGGATGCTCAATAGTCTTCTCCAACACCACAGTTTAAAAGCATCAATTCTTCGGCACTCAGCTTTCTTCACAGTCCAACTCTCACATCCATACATGACTACTGGAAAAACCATAGCCTTGACTAGANTTTACAAAATTGAAATTAAAGTTGAATTCACTATTAAAAAAACAGAAAATTCATGTTCACATTATAAAGTATAAGTATAAATTCACTGTAAAATAAATATTTGTGGATTATTCCAAATAAAATAGGAAGTTATTTTATCTTTTTTTCTCATATACTTCTACATATTTTCTGTCTGCTTCACTTACCCCAATTCTCAGAAAAAAAAAAATAAAAGTTTTAAAAACCCTAAGAACAGATGATGATAGATGGGTTATTTCTCACATTTCGGAACTGTATTATATAAATATACATATATTTTAAGATTATGCCCTGATAAAGTAAGTAACAGGTAGAATTTCCCATTATGTGAGAGATGTATTTCAAGACTTCTTTAAAAAATAGATACAGAGATAGTACTGCCAATTAATCATTTTTGAAGGCTGTTGAATGGTACTAAGTAATGATTCTCTTAAAACTCATTGTTGGAAGTTCACACAGATGAGTGCCATTAAAATATATTATTTTAGGTATGACTTTGCTTTTAAGTCAGGAAAGTGGACATTAATTTGTAGTTTTCTACATTAGTAATTTATCTACTTATGTAAATCAATTCATTCAATATATTCTGACAGTTTGGTCTTAACGAAGAAAAAATGAATACCACTTCCTTAACATATTGTATGAATTTTTAAAAATTGAAAATCATATGATAATGTTTCTTTCATCATTTCTCCTTATCTAGTGAATGTCATTTTGGAAGCAAAAGCATATTTGGCTGACTAAACCTAGGTAATAGTTAGTTTTTCTCCTATGTGAGGCTAAAGTAACTTCCTTGTAGTTTTATTATTTATCACTTACTGTTACACAAACACAGCTGCATATATAATGTTTGGACAGTCATTAATAATACCTTTTAAGTGTTTGTAGTCTGACAAACAGGTGTGTCTTTGTGTAAGAAAATATGTCACAATTATTAAAAAAGACGTATTTAACTAGAGAATTCTTTAAAGGTGGTAAAATTAAGCTTGTACACAATTCTGGGAAAAATATAAATACTTTTTCTACTTTTTCACAAAATGCCATGTGTTTTAACAAGTCCCAAAAGAACAGTTTGTAGAAATTCATTTCATCCCTTTGAAATAACAGAGACACTCTAAGAATGAAATGAGATAATATGTGTAGATGTATCGACAGTATAAAAACAAACATGATATTGAGTTGGCCAAAAAGTTCATTCAGGTTTTTCCATAGGATGTTACAAAAAAGCTCGAACAAACTTTTTGGTAGCCCAATATATTGGTTGCCTTATTGATAAAGCTTGTATAAGTGTAAATAATAACTCTGGGCACTACTGGGATCTAGTTCTGGCAACTTTGTCCATCTTATATTAGCATAGAAATGTCTTTTATTAAAATATTAGTGAACAAATTCATCTGTGATAAAAATCATGACTTCCATAGTAAGTACTTTCAACGACACAGTTGGCATAGGGTCTATCTCTGTACTATAGATTTTGTATTCTAGCTAAATTGTATTGTAAAACTCAGTGCGCAAACAAATTCTTGTGTGATCATGCTGCTGCTGCTGCTAAGTCACTTCAGTCGTGTCCAACTCTGTGCAACCCCTTAGACGGCAGCCCACCAGGCTCCCCCATCCCTGGGATACTCCAGACAAGAACACCGGAGTGGGTTGCCATTTCCTTCTCCAAAAAAGAAGGGGAAGTCGCTCAGTCATGTCCGACTCTTCGCGACCCCATGGACTGTAGCTTACCAGGCTCCTCCGGCCATGGGATTTCCCAGGCAAGAGTACTGAAGTCCAGTGCCATTGCCTTCTCCATTGTGTGATCACACGCACATCAAATAATCTTTCTGGGTCCACTGTTTGCATCTGTAATGTGAGAGGGCTAGACTAGACAATATTTTGTTCTCTTAAAACTATACATTTTCATGAAACTATGCATTTCACATACCTATTTAATGTTACTTTATCTAGTCAGCTATGGAGATAATGCCTTTACTTCTTTTAACTGCATGTGTGTGTGTGTAAGAGAGAGAGAGATTGGGAGGGACAGAGATTAAATATATTGGCTATAATAACCAAAAAGAAATGGTTTGTATACATCTACTTGATGACTTCTAAGTCCCTCTCCAAAAAATTCAAACATAAACAAAGGTAAGAATGTGTTTAGTGCATTGTCCAGAAAATGTTGAATGTTTGAACTCTGAATAGTGAGGATAATGTTTAATGAAAAACAGACACCAAGGGAGGTTTTGGTGTAAATGTGTAAAAAGTCTTTCCAAATCAGAACTCATATATCGTAGATGAGATCTGCAATTGCAAGCATCCCAGAAGAGGAAGGTAACCAAGAGAAGGTGATGTTACTGGTTACTTGACACACGGAGCTTTGCTATCCCGGGAGAGAAGGGCTGGGTTACAGTGAAAGAGATAGGCTGTTTTTTGCATGTTTTGATCTATTTCACCTCTAAACATTGACATTTACGTATTTGTCAATACTACAAAATTTACATATCCACCCCAGATTTGTCTACAGAGCTCAGTATCACTATAGAACACCAATAGTGATAACAACGTCAGATATTTATACAGAGCTTACTCTGTGCCAGGCAGTATTCCAGAGGCTTTACCTACACAAGTGAAGTATTTAATCCTCACAGAAGCCCTGTGAAGTAGATGCTATTATTTTTTGCATTTTGTGAATGAGACTGCTGAGACACAAAACAGTTAAGTATCTTGTTCAAGCTTACATCGTAAGTGGTGGAATCAATGTGTGAACCCAACAGTCTGGTGTGCCACTTATGACTGTGTTATATTCCTTCTCAGCTGTCCGTAGCTATCTCCACTTAAATGCCATGAATACCACCTAGGAGGTCAAAAATTGAAAATCCAAACCTGCCAAAGTCTGCTTCCATTTTTTCCATTGTTCTTACAATCGTGTTCTATTTGTGGTCTTTCACATAAAGGTATTTTCGTCTGTTCTCTTTATCCTCAGTATTTAATGAGGCACTGAGGAATTTCCCTCTGCCAAAATTTATCTGTCTTGTCTTCTTTTTGTCTTGCCTTTTCATTAAAAGCTTCATAATTTTTCACCGAAACTGGCAAAATAGACTTTGATTTCTCATCAGACTGTTACTCATTACATTCCAATCTATCTTCCAAGCCTGTGCTTAGAGGTATCTTTATAAAATACACATGAACTCATGTAATTTCTCTATTAAAGTGCTCTAATGGTTGTTCTTAATCTTCAAGATGCTGAAACTTCTTGCATCTTTACTGAATTAATTGATGAGAAGGAAAGGGCAACCCACTCCAGCACTCTTGCCTGGAGCTGTCTCTTATACACATCTAGATGTGTATAAGAGACAGTTGGTACAGTTCTGCTTATTCTTGCCACCTTTTCTTAATATCTTCTGCTTCTGTTAGGTCCATACCATTTCTGTCCTTTATCGAGCCCATCTTTGCATGAAATGTTCCCTTGGTATCTCTAATTTTCTTGAAGAGATCTCTAGTCTTTCCCATTCTGTTCTTTTCCTATTTTAACCATAAAATAAATTAAATATAATACAAAAGTATAAATGCAACCTAGGAAAATGTCAGGTAACTTTGAATGCACTTGGGAGATGAAATAAGGAAACAAAAAATTGTTTTAATAACATATTAATATGAGAATGACATTTAGGGAACATTTAAGAATTATATTTCTTAAAAATACAAGGTTGGCCTTATACAGACAATACAAGGGTAACAAAAAGCCTCGGTTTTACAAAGGAATGACAAAGGAAGAAATGAAATGAAACAACCTATTAAGAAATTAAAATAGCAAACAGTCTTTTGTTGAAAACAAGAAAAAAGATAAAGAGAATGAATAGAAAGTAGAAAAACATACCAGTACGTAAAAGATCAAGCTCACAAAACACATTGGCAAGGGGAATGAATAGCCAAGTCAGAGAGGGATTATAACTGTGACCAAATATATGAAAGCATCTTTGCTCTAGTAATGTTGTAGTTCAATTGGTAAGTTTTGTCCAACTCTTTGTGACCCCGTGGACTGCAACATGCCAAGTGTCCCTGTCCTTCACTCTCTCCCAGTTCAGTTTTGTTCAGCTGTGCAGCTGTGTCCAACTCTTTGCAACCCCATGGACTGCAGATTTCCTTTAGGATTGACTGGTTTGATAACCCTGTAGTCCAAAGGACTCTCAAGAGTCTTCTCCAACACTGCAGTTCAGAAGCATCAATTCTTTTGCGTTCAGCTTTCTTTATACTCCAACTCTTACATTCATACATGACTACTGGAAACTCAAAGCTTTGATTAGACAGACCTCTGTTGGCAAAGTGATGTCTCTGCTTTTTTTTTTTTTTAAAGTTTCCATCAATTAATTTAATTTAATTTAATTTTTTTTCCTTTACAATATTGTATTGGTTTTGAATAGAAAGAGACACATGTACCCCAATGTTCATCGCAGCACTGTTTATAATAGCCAGGACATGGAAACAACCTAGATGTCCATCAGCGGATGAATGGATAAGAAAGCTGTGGTATATATACACAATGGAGTATTACTCAGCCATTAAAAAGAATACATTTGAATCAGTTCTAATAAGATGGATGAAACTGGAACCAACTATACAGAGTGAAGTAAGCCAGAAAGAAAAACACCAATACAGTATACTAACACATATATATGGAATTTAGAAAGATGGTAATGAGGACCCTGTATGCAAGACAGCAAAAGAGATACAGATGTGTAGAGCGGACTTATGGACTCTGAGGGAGAAGGAGAGGGAGAGGGAGAGGGTGGGATGATTTGGGAGAATAGCATTGAAATTTGTATACTATCATGTAAGAAATGAATTGCCAGTCTATGTTCAATGCAGGATGCAGGATGCTTGGGGCTGGTGTATGGGGATGATCTGGAGGGAAGATGTGGGGTGGGAGGTGGGAGGGGGGTTCATGTTTGGGAGTTCGTGTAAAAAAATAAATAAATACAAAAAAAAAAAAGTGCTGTCTAGGTTGGTCATAGCTTTTCTTCCAAAGAGAGTGCATGCCCCATCTACAGTGATTTGGAGGCTCAAAAAAATGAAGTCTCTCACAGTTTCCATTGTTTCCCCATCTATTTGCCATGAAATTGTGGGACTAGATGCCATGATCTTAGTTTTCTGAATGTTGAGTTTTAAGCCATCTTTTCCACTCTCCTCTTTCACTTTCATCAAGAGGCTCTTTAGTTCTTTATTTTCTGCCATAAGGGTGGTGTTATCTGCATATCTGAGGTTATTGATATTTCTCCCAGCAATCTTGATTCCAGCTTATGCTTCATCCAGCCCAGGGTTTCTCATGATGTACTCTGCATATAAGTTAAATAAACAGGATGACAATAAACAACCTCGACATATTCTTTTTCCTATTTGGAACCAGTCTGTCATTCCATGTCCAGTTCTAACTGTTGCTTCCTGACCTGCATATAGGTTTCTCAAGAGGCAGGTAAGGTGGTCTGGTTTTCCATCTCTTGAAGAATTTTCTCTTGAAGAATGGTCTAGTAGGGAAAACCACTAGACCATTCAAGTATGACCTAAATCAAATGCCTTATGATTATATAGTGGAAGTGACAAAAAGATTCAAGGGAATAGATCTGATAGATAGAATGCTTGAAGAATTATTGATGGAGGTTCATGGCATTGTACAGGAGGTAGTGATCAATACCATTCCCAAGGGGGGAAAAATGCAAAAAGGCAAAATGGTTGTCTGAGGAGGCCTTACAAATAGCTGTGAAAAGAAGAGAAGTGAACAGCAAAGAAGAAAAGGAAAACTATACCCATTTGAATGCAAAGTTCCAAAGAATAGCAAGGAAAGATAAGTAAGCCTTCCTCAGTGATCAGTGCAAAGAAATAGAGGAAAACAATAGAATAGGAAAGACTAGAGATCTCTTCAAGAAAATTAGAGATACCAAGGAAACATTTCATGCAAAAATGGGCACAATAAAGGACAGAAATGTTATGTACCTAACAGAAGCAGAAGATATTAAGAAGAGTCAGCAAGAATACACAGAAAAACTATACAAACAAGATTTTCAGGACTCTGATAATCACGATGGTGTGATCACTCACCTAGAACCAGACATCCTTGAATGTGAAGTCAAGTAGGCCTTAGAAAACATCAGGAGAACAAAGCTAGTGGAGGTGATGGAATTCCAGTTAAGCTCTTTCAAATGTTAAAAAAAATGATGCTGTGAAAGT
Organism: Oreotragus oreotragus; assembly: GCA_006410675.1. Taxonomy (NCBI): domain Eukaryota; kingdom Metazoa; phylum Chordata; class Mammalia; order Artiodactyla; family Bovidae; genus Oreotragus; species Oreotragus oreotragus. The sequence goes on along the minus strand of SJYX01004110.1, from coordinate 242,219 downwards.
GCTATATGCCAGCAAATTTGGAAAACTCAGCAGTGGCCACAGGACTGGAAAAGTCAGTTTTCATTCCAATCTCAAAGAAAGGCAATGCCAAAGAATGCTTAAACTACTGCACAATTGCAATCATTTCACATGCTAGCAAAGTAATTCTCAAAATTCTGCAAGTCAGGATTCAACAGTATGTGAACCATAAACTTCCAGATGTTCAAGATGATATTAGGAAACCAGAGGAACCACAGATCAAGTTGGCAACATCCACTGAATCATTGAAAAAGCAAGAGAATTCCAGAAAAAACATCCACTTCTGCTTTATTGACTATGCCAAAGTGTTTGACTGTGTGGATCATAACGAACTGAGAAAAATTCTTCAACAGATGGGATTACCAGAGCACCTTACCTGCCTCCTGAGAAATCTGTATTCAGGTCAGGTAGCAACAGTTAGAATTGGACATGGAACAACAGACTGGTTCCAAATCTGGAAAGCAGTATGTCAAGGCTGTATATTGTCACTCTGCTTATTTAACTTATATGCAGAGGACATCATGAGAAATGCTGGGCTGGATGAATCACAAACTGGAATCAAGACTGTCGTGAAAAATATCAATAACCTCAAAAATGCAATTGACACCACCCTTGTGGCAGAAAAAGAAGAGGAACTAAAGAGCCTCTTGATGAATAGGAAAGAGGAGAGTGAAGAAGTTGGCTTAAAACTCAACATTCAGAATACTAAGATCATGGCATCCACTCTCATCACTTCATGGGAAATAGATGGGGAAATGATGGAAACAGTGACAGACTATTTTTGTGGACTCCAAAATCAGTGCAGATGGAGCACGCAGCCATGAGACTAAAAGACACTTGCTCCTTGGAAGAAAAATTGTGACCAACCTAGACAGCATATTAAAAAGCAGAGACATTCCTTTGCCAACAATGCCCCATCTAGTCAAAGCTATGTTTTTTTTTTTCAGTATTTATGTATGAATGTAAGGGTTGGACTATAAAGAAAGCTGACCACTGCAGAATTGATGCTTTCGAAGAATGTTGAAGAAAACTCTTGAGAGTTCCTTGGACTGCAAGGAGTTCCAACCAGTCCATCCTAAAGGAAATCAGTCCTGAATATTCATTGGAAGGACAGATACGGAAGCTGAAACTCAGGTACTTTAGCCACCTAATGCAAAGACTTGACTCATTATAAAAGACCCTGATGTTGTTAAAGATCAAAATTGGGAGGAGAAGGGGAGGACAAAGAATAAGATGATTGGATCGCATCACCGACTCTATGGACATGAATTTCAGTAACCTCTGGCAGTTGGTGATAGACAGGGAAGCCTGGCGTGCTGCAGTCCATGGGGTCACAAAGAGTCAGATAGGACTGAGTGACTGAATGAACTGAACTGAAGAATTTTCCATTCTTTGTTGTGATCCACACGGTCAAAGGCTTTCACATAGTCCGTAAAGAAGAAGTGGATATTTTTCTTGAACTCTCTTGCTTTTTCGATAATCCAACAGATATTGGCAATTTGATCTCTTGTTCCTCTGCCTTTTCTAAATACAGCTTGAACATCTGGAAGTTCATGGTTCACATAATATTGAAGCCTGACTTGGAGAATTTTGAGCATTACTTTGCTAATGTGTGAGATGAGGGCAATTGTGCAGTAGTTTGAACATTCTTTGGCATTACGTTTCTTTGGGATTGGAATGAAAACTGACCTTTTCCAATCAAGAAAAAGAGTTCAAGATGCAATACTTGGGTCAGGCTCAAAAATGACTGAATGATCTGTTTGTTTCCAAGGCAAACCATTCAATATCATAGTAATCCAATTCTATGCCTCAACCAGTAATGCTGAAGCTGAAGTTGAACAGTTCTATGAACACCTAGAAAATCTTCTAGAACTAACACCCAATAAAGATGTCCTTTTCTTCATAGGGGAATGGAATGTATTAGTAGGAAGACAATAGATACCTAGAGTAACAGGCACATTTGGCCTTGGAGTACAAATTGAAGCATGGCAAAGATTAACAGAGTTTTGCCAAGAGAATGCACTGGTCATAGCAAAGACCCTCTTCCAGCAACACAATAGAAAACTCAACACATGGACATCACAAATGGTCAATACTGAAATCAGATTGATTATATTCTTTGCAGCCAAAGATGGAGAAACTCTGTACAGTCAGAAAAAAACAAGATTGGGAGCTGACTGTGGCTCAGATCATGAACTCCTTATTGCCAAATTCAGACTTAAATTGAAGAAAGTAGGGAAAACTACTAGACCATTCAGTTATGACTTAAACCAAATCACTTATGATCATACAGTGGACGTGACAAACAGAATCGGGGATTAGATCTGATAGAGTACCTGAAAATCTATCTCCCAGAGCTTGCAAACTCATGTCCACTGAGTCAGTGAAAATAGCAAATTAAAACAATGTCAACATTTGACGAAAGGTAAAAGTAAATAAAAGATAATTTTCTACTCTTGTTCATAAGTGACAGAATGACACTTCCATGATTTTTCTAATGGTTGTAAACTGATATAAAGTTTGTGCAAGACAATTTGTCAAGATCATATCAAAATTTATAATGTGTCTATTCTATGTCCCAGCAATTTCCTTTCTAGGGATCTAATATGCAGAATTTTGTACACACCTGCACAAAGTTATTGTTAGTCAGAGTATAAAAAATGAAAATCACCCAAAGTTTATTAATGAAAGCATCACCTTCTTTCTTTTGCTTACCTATAACATATGGCATAATACAATTGCTATACATAATAAAAATAAATCTTTAGCTTGATATGATGCAATAACTATATGGTCTCTTTTGCTTTTTAAAGCAGACTGCATAACTAATTTTATATTTGGTTCTTATTTTTTAACAATTGTTCTTATTCATAGATATACACCCACAGAAACACATGCACACAATCATATGTACATAGAAAGACAAAAAAGATTTAAGTCTAAATACCAAATGGTTGATATTGATTAATCGTGGTGAGATTTATATGTTTGGGAAAGCATTAAGCAAGTCTTTTTATATCATTTGAATTATTTTATGACACTAATATTTTTATGGCTAAAAGATGAAAAAACTGAACAACAGTAAGCTCATTATAACATAATGAGAACATTTGTGTATATACACAACATAAATGCTCTTTCTGCATAGATGGATGGCATATTGACCTAAAGATGATTTCAAAGCTGTATTATGTATTATGTAAAACATTGTATAAATTAATATAGAAATTAAGATGTCATATGAAGCATTGTTTTATAGGAAGTTACTTCTAAATTATTAGACTAAAGATAAAATTTTGGTTCATACAACATATAATAGTTCATCACTCCATGATTGAAGTTATTTTCAAAATGTGTTTCTCTCAACCAAGTTCATGCAACTCTGGATTTTTTTTTTTCTTTTTTAACTTATCTTTGTATAATGTTTATCTACTTTTTTTTTTTTTTTGGTGAGGAAGTATCTTATGGGTTCTTTATATACTTATGCTCTCACCTTTTACTTCAAAGGAAGAAAACATAATGCTTCTTTCTTCAAACATATTATGAAAATCAGATAATTTATTATTTTGGACAAAGACCTTCTTCAGGTTATCCACTTTGATTTCACACAAAGTGCTTGCTCATTGTTTTTGTCTGTTTATTAAAATATAGTTGATGTGCAATATATGTTACATGTGTACTATATAGAGATTCACAATTTTTAAAAGATATACTCCATTTATAGTTATTATAGAATATTAGTGATATTCCCCAATATATATGATAGATTGTACAATGCATTCTTGTAGCTTATTTTATACCTAATTGTTTGAAAGTTTTAGTTCTCTATCCCTTTATAGCGCCAACCCCCTCCCCTCTCCCTACTGGTAACCACTGTTTGCTTCCCTATAACTGTGAATCTGTTTATTTTTTGATGTTTTCACTAGTTTGTGTGCTTTATAGATTCTACAAACAAGTGGTATTGTACAGTATTTCTCTTTCACTGTCTGACATTTCACATAGCATAGTACCCACTAGGTCTATCCGTGTTGTTGCAAATGGCAAATTTTATTCTTTGTATGGCTGAGTAGTATTCCATTGTGTGTATATGTGTGTGTGCATATATATATATATATATATTCTTTCTTTTTTAATTTTTAAATTATTTTTAAATAAATTTATTTATTTTAATTGGAGGTTAATTACAATATTGTATTGGTTTCACCACACTTCAACATGAATCTGCCACAGGTATACACGTGTTCCCCATCCTGAACAACCCTCCCTCCCCATACCATCCCTCTGGGTCATCTCAGTGCACCAGCCTCAAGCACCCAGCATCGAACCTGGACTGGTGATTCGTTTCATATATGATATACATATTTCAATGCCATTCTCTCAAATCATCCCACCCTCTCCCTCTCCCACAGAATCCAAAAGACTGTTCTATACATCTGTGTCTCTTTTGTTATATTCTTTATCTATATCTATCACATCTTCTTTATCCATAAATTTATTAAAGGGACACTTAGTTTGCTTCTGTACCTTGGCAATTGTAAATAATGCTGCCAAGAACAATAAGGTGCATCTATTTTTTTCAGCTTGATATTTTCAGTGGAATTGCTGGGCCATATGGTATTTCTATTTTTAATTTTTTGATAAACTTCTATACTGTAATCCACAGTGGTTGCACCGATTTACATTCCACCAACAGTGTACAAGCATTGCCTTCTTCTCTACATCCTCACCAGTATTTACTATTTGTATTCTTTTTGATGGGAGCAATTTGGTCGGTGTGAGGAGCTTTGATTTGCGTCTGACTAATGATTACTGTTCCTGAGCATCGTTTTATGTGAATGCTGGCCCTCTGTGTGTCCTCTTTGGAAAAATGTCTATTCAGGCCTCTGCCCGTGTTTTAATTGGGATGCTTTGTTTATCAGTGTTGGGCTGTAAGAGCTGTTTATGTATCTGGTCTATACCATTTGCAAATATTTTCTTCTCTTCAGTAGGTTTTCTTTTCATTTTATAGATAGTTTCCCTTGTTGTGTGAAAGCTTTTAAGTTTAATTAGGACCAGATGGTTTCACAGGTGAATTCTACCAAACATGTAGCAAAGAGTCAACAATATTCCTCTCAAACTCTGCCAAAAAATACCAGAGGAATTAACACTTACAAATTCATTCTATGAAGGCAGCATCACCAGATTCCTAAACCAGACAATGATTTCACAGAAACAGAAAATCATAGGTCAATGTCATTGATGAACACAGATGTAAAAATCCTTAACAAAATATTAGCACACTAATCCAACAATACATTAAAAGGATCATACACCACGATCAAGTGAAATTTATCCCAGGATAAAGGATTTTTCAATATTCACAACTCAATCAATTTAACACACCACATTAACAAATTCAAGAATAAAAATTATACAATCATCTCAATAGATGCAGAAAAATCTTTTGACAAAATTCAACATCTATGTATGATAAAAACTCTCCATAAAGTGGTCATACAGCTAACATACCTCAACATAATAAAGGCCATATATGGCAAACCCACAGCTAACATCATACTCGTTAGAAAAAAGTGACAGCATTTGCTCTAGAATCAGGAGTAAAACAAGAATATCCACTCTTGCTCTTTGAATTTTATTTCATTCAAAGCATAAAAGATTGAAGCTTAAAAAGACAAGAAAATTTCTCTTCTTTCCCCCTTGGAATTGCTTTCTGGAGCCCTTGTGTCTTTTACGGAATTTGAGAAAACGATTCAAAATTCAAAACACCGCACTTTCTTGTGCTCTTAGCAAAACTCTCACCAGAACTATTTGAAGCTTTGACAGTGGGAATCTACCCCTTTATAATGTCAGCTTTATTGAGAAAAATGAAAAAAAAAGTCTTTATTCAAGGAAGAAACTATATTTGCCATCGAACATTATTTTTATTATTTATCCAAAAGTGCTGTCTAATGTGTCCTCTCATGTCTATGCCCATGAGAATATAGCTTTATCCATTAACTCCCTCAGAAAGAAGCCAACTGCAAGGTTAGATGCAGACAGCCACTAACCACAGTCAAAGGAATTCTAAGGTACAAACTATGTGGTGGGAAAATTACAGGTGTTCAGTGCTGATAAAAAATTCAGTCCCAGGGGCTCCTCTTTCTACCTCCTAAAGAAACAGGGTTGTTTTTTTTTTGTTTGTTTGTTTGTTTTGTTTTGTAATTCCAAATTGTTTCTAAAACGAGCAGAGGTAGGATTGTTGCCAAATATTAAAAAAAATGGTTAAAGTAACATTGTGAGAAACATTTTCTAAAATTTATTTATTTTAACTGGAGGATGATTACAATATCATGATAGCTTTGGCCCTACATCAGTATTATTGGCCACTGGCATACATGTCCCCTTCATCCCGTAAACCCCCATCATCCTCCCCACCCCATCCCTCCAGGTCATCACAGAGCACTGACTGCGTGCCCTGCATCAAGCATCAAACTCCCACTGGCTACCTATTTTTTTAAGTATAAAAGATAAAAGGAAAATTCTTCTCAGCACTTTCCTAAGGGAACAATTATTAATGGTTTGGTATGAAAAATCATAGATTTCTATTTAGGCCCAGACAGATGGGCATGTTGACAATCACAGTCATAGAGTAGCAATACTAGTGATCAGAACTTAAACACAGGCAAGGGAGTGGGGAAAAGTGGATCTGAAAATCCTGTAAAACCAATCTGTGGGGTGAAAACAAGTGCTCTTACCCCAGTCAGCTTTTGGAACAAGCTGCCTAAAAGATTGTAGATTGTTTATTTGAGAATCTTAAAGGCCCAAGAGAAAACATTCACATAGAGGCAGTGTCATTTTTTGTGGCTGTCAATGGAATAAAGAAAGTCCTTTGTTTTTTGGGGTGTGTGTGTGTGTGTGTGT
>SJYX01004110.1:56881-224387 GCA_006410675.1 Oreotragus oreotragus | reverse complement strand
AAAAAAAAAAAAAAAAGCTTGAATTGTGAGCCAAGCAAGAGACAACTTAAAAGGAAAAGATAATATTTTTTTTTTGTTTTTGTTGCTGAGATAAAGAGACAGTGAGATTCACAGTGGATTCTTAGATTAAGCAGGGATTGATGAAATGGCAACCCACTCCAGTACCCTTGCCTGGAGAATCCCAGGGACAGAGGAGCCTGGCAGACTACAGTCCACTGGGTAACAAAGAGTCAGACATGACTGAGTGACGAACACACACAGAGTTAGATGGATTCATTTATTCACTCAAAGACTTTAATTAAGCAAATAATATGTGAAAATTCTTTATTAGTCAGATCCAAAAAGTGAGGAACCTCCAAGATATCTTTTCAATGATGCATAGTTAAGTTCCAAATTGATTTTATTTCTACATTTTTGACATGAAAGTGGCTTATACCTTGATAAAGCTTCATATATTTAAATAAAATAGTTTTGTTTACTCAAATATATTGACTTAAGAGAGTGTTACTATAAATAACTAAGTTCTACAAAGAATTAGAGAGTCTACACTTTTGTAAAAGATCATTTCCATTTGCATTATCTATTTTATTAATGGGTCAATTCAGCTTAACCATTCTTCAAAATTGGTTGAATTGAACTATATTGAATGATTTCTATGTTTCAGGCATTACGCTAGGCTAGGTACTATAGATTTTGCTTGAAGATTAAATTATGGTATTTGTTCTCAAAGCATGACATACAGAGGCAAACATATTTACATACTATAATATGCTAAGTGTAATTACAGAGATATGCACAAAATATGATGATATCAAACACATTGTGAGGTGGGTCAAAGTAACATTGTTATCACATTTCAGATGATGAAATTGAAATTCAAGATATCAAATGACTAAGGCAAAGTCATGCTGATAATGAAAAAACTGCTTGTCAAAGACAGTAGAAAGAACATCCTTCGGAGTACAAGTGTTCTTCATTGGATGAGTAATCCGGCCTTCCCTAAAAGATTTATTAGTGAATTTTGGTGGATCAGAGAAAATAATAGGAAAATAAGACAACTTGAATAGAAATTTTTATAATTTTTATTTCTCCATACTAGAACTGCAGTGGAGGGAAAAAGCCATCACAGAAGTCTTATTTTTAAATACTTCTAGACATTTCTTCCTGCTTCTCTGGCGGCTCAGTTGTAAAGAACCTGCTTGCCAATGGAGGAGATGTGGGTTTGATCCCTGGGTTGGGAATATCCCCTGGAGAAGAAAATAGCAACAAATTCCAGCATTCCTGCCTAGGAAATCCCATGGACAGAGGCGCCTGGTGGGCTACAGTCCATGGGGTCACGAAAAGGTGACACATGACTTAGCAAGTAAACAACAGCATACTTCATCCTCTTTTCTTTGCAACAGCTTGCATCAGGCTGGAGGAAAGAAAATAAATGCAGGCGATGTATCTGTTCATAGTCCAGTTATATTCCAGTCGGCACATACACACTTCATCTGATCGGTACACTTCTGCTCTGGCAGTTATGGGTCCTGATGTTTTTACCATGGGAGAAAAAGGTTTCCAAAGAACAGCTATCACTTACATAAGATAAAAAGACAAGGTATCTTAGCAAACCTTGCCCCAAAACTTCTTACCTTGGTTATTTGACCCGTATTTGGCTTTCTTTTCTTCCTATGTTTGTCTATTCCTCTATCCCCTAAGGCTCTTTGTTGAAAGATTTCACTAAAGAAGTTGATTCAGTTCAGTTCAGTTCAGTCGCTCAGTTGTGTCTGACTCTTTGCGACCCCATGAATCGCAGCACGCCAGGCCTCCCTGTCCATCACCAACTCCTGGAGTTCGCTCAAACTCATGTCCATCTAGTCAGTGATGCCATCCAGCCATGTCATCCTCGGTCCTCCCCTTCTCCTCCTGCCCCCAATCCCTCCCAGCATCAGAGTCTTTTCCAGTGAGTCAACTCTTTGCATGAGGTGGCCAAAGTATTGGGAGTTTCAGCTTTAGCATCAGTCTTTTCAATGAACACCCAGGGCTGATCTCCTTCAGAATGGACTGGTTGGATCTCCTCACAGTCCAAGGGACTCTCAAAGAGTCTTCTCCAACACCACAGTTCAAAAGCATCAATTCTTCGGCACTCAGCTTTCTTCACAGTCCAACTCTTACATCCATACACAACCACTGGAGAAACCATAGCCTTGACTAGACGCAACTTTGTTGGCAAAGTAATGTCTCTGCTTTTTAATATGCTATCTAGGTTGGTAACTCTGCTAAATAATAAGAGTAATGAAAGTATTTGGTTTCCCTGGGAATAAAAATAATTCCAATTTCCCTTTTTGATTGAAACATTTTGGTTTGAAACTAATTTCACTTTCTGAGTTGAAACAAATTCTAAGCAAAGGATTGCTTAGTTCTTTTTCCTAAAGAACCTGATAACCAAAACTCCAATATCCAAGAAACACAATGATGACCTTTCTCTCTGGGACACATGTCTGGATTTGTTTTGACAGCCACAGAATGGAGAAAATTATATTGTACATTCCACCTAGGACAACTTCCAGGGTCTGACACTAGATTTAGGAACACTTGACTATCAAATCTTAAATAATAAGTCTTAGCAACCAACAGCTGGAAAGTTCCAAAGCCTTGTTTTGACTTTTTAGAAAATCATCTCCAACACTAAAATAAATGCTGGAGAATTATGTTCTCTCTGGGAAAAGTGAAGAAAAACAATTTCAAATAAAATATGAAGATACCTTTGTCTAAAATCTTCCTGGAAGTCTTTTCCTGCTTCTGTGGAACATGATTCAGGGCTTTAGTCAGTATCATGATGGATTAACTTAATTCAAGCAGGTCCTGTTCTCCCAACAAGCCACCCTTGGGTGGTTACATAAACTCACATTTAAATAAATATAAGTTGGAATTGTTTTTACTGGAGATATTTGTTCTTGGAGTTGGGTATCTCTTTACAACTCCATGGACTATACAGTCCATTTATTTGCCTAGGAGATTTATAAAGTATCATATCTTAGTGGGAGGTAAAAATGGTTTATTGCCCTGTCAGTGACTGGAAACCTGTGTTAAAATACAAGTTTCTTGAGGCTGCTATTCCTTGAGTGTTCAGGGAAATGTTAATTGGATGGAAACTGGTATTATCATAACTCAGGAGCCTAAGTGGATCTCAGCAATTGCAGGTGTCTCTATTTCAATGGAGAACTGACATATGACTTGAAAATAGTATCTTAAGAGCTATCGTATCAGGTACAAGGAGGTCTGTAAAGAAGTATAAACGAGTTCCCTGTCTCCAGGATGTTTCAGTCTTTGTGAGGAGACGACACATAAAAAAGAGTAATATATAACAGGAAAAAATCCTATGTAGGGCATGTTACAAGTACAGCAAAACATGAGAGAAAGAGAAATTCTTATAGATTCCGATATGGAGGAAAAGTCAGAGAGGTGAAGGATGATCTTGAGCAGCTGGGTTTTCTGTTTGTAAGATCTTCAAAGCCAGACTCACTAATCAATTTATACTCCTTAGCAGTGAAGAATTGTTTTACAATCTTAAGTGAGAAGTTGATATTGAAAAAAAAAATAATAATGTGCACATATGTGTGTAACTCATACAGGTACCATATACATGTTTGTATATATGTGTGTTTACTATATATACATATACTATATATTTGGCATATGCTATTCTAATATATAGTAATATATAGTGAATATAGTGAAGTCCCTCAGTCGTGTCCGACTCTTTGCGACCCCATGGACTGCAGCCTACCAGGCTCCTCTGTCCATGGGATTTTCCAGGCAATGGTCCTGGAGTGGATTACCATTTCCTTCTCCAGGGGATCTTTCCAACCCAGGGATCAAACCCAGGTCTCCTGCATTTTAAACAAATGCTTTACCATCTGAGCCACAAGGGAAGTCAATATATAGTAATAACATACATATATTTATAGTGTATATCTAATTATATAGGAAAGGAGGAAGGGAGAGAGGGAGGGAGGGAAGGAAGGAAGGGAAATAAGGGAATAAATGAAAAATCTTGCAACAATCATTAAACAGTCTAGTAAGAAAAATAACTGAAGCTCGACGGATAAATTCAAAAGCTACTAAAGCACTTTAACGAAAGAGATTGATAAAAATCTAAACCAAGATGGTGGCAGTAAGGATACCTGCACAAGCTGACCCTTTAGGCCATTTTATTCCAATGAATATCGTGTTTGAGTGAGAATATAAATAATAGAATTCTAATTCTGCATTTACATATATATATAATATATATGTATGTGTATGTCATATGTTTACTGTATGTAAAGCTAAGAATGCTATATACTATTGAAAAAGAGCTGATTTTCTGGGCAATATGCAGTCTTATAACCATCAGGCATGTATTTAAAGTTCACAAACAGTGTCATCACACTTATTATTCTCCAAGGTGTAACTAGAAACAAAGGTCATTTTTTTCTCAGTAGCATTAAGAAGAAATGATCTTTGTAATTAAAAACATACAATATTCTTTTTTAACATTTTATTTTGTAATAATTTTAGACTTACAATAAGTTACAGAAGTGTACAGAGAAGTCCCTGATATCCTTCACTCAGATTCCTCCAAGGAGAGCCTGTTTGATCAAAACCAGGAAGGTCATCTGTCCTTCACTATTTCCCAGAGTTTACTCAAAATCCTTTTCATTGTGTCGGATGCCATCCAACCATTCTCGAGTGCAGAAGACGTGGGTTCCATCTCTGGGTTGGGAAGATCCCGTGGAGAAAGAAATGGCAATCCAATCCAGTATTCTTGCCTGGGAAATTCCATGGACAGGGGAGCCTGGCAAGCTACAGTCCATGCAGTCCCCAAAAGATTCAGACATGACTTAGCAACTAAACAAGAACTATAGCACTGTGTAACCCCCATGAAAATCGGATTTCTGATCTATTCTAATTCACTAAAGACAATGTTTTTTAATTACCCCTTTATAAGCATATTCTCCCCCCAACTCTAATCTTTAGCAACAACTAATCTATTCTCCATCACTGCAATATTGTTGTTTAGAGATATCGTTCACTTTATATTAGAGGAAAAAAGATTAGAACCGGTAAGTTGGACCTTGCAAGAGGAGAATTTGAATGGCAAGCTACTTTGAGCTATAATGCTAGTCCCAAGACCAGTCAAGGTCAAAACGATTATTTTTCTCCTTTTTCTTAAAAATTGCTCTTGATTACCTTTGGCAAGAAGTACTTCCAGAAATTTTGTCATAAGTAATGATCCTAGCCTTCTGCTCTTGACTATAAGATTGCTTGTCTCTTATGTTTAATCATCAATCAATATATGAAACCATGTATGTGGGGGATGTGTGCATGTGCATATGTATGTGAAGATTTATCCTCTTGTTTCTTGATAAAATTTGGAAGACATGAAATGCACCATTTAGACTGTTATAAACCTTTCAGGTGATTTTTTTTCTAATTTCCTCTCCACTTTTCTAACTGGAAAGATTGAAAAGTGAAAAATCTACAATTGCATAGGCCCTTGTACTTAAATATTAGAATACAAATGTGCTGTTGATGTTCACTTGCTAAGTCTTGCCCAACTCTTTCAACCCCATGGACTGCAGCATCCTTCTCTGTCCTTCACTCTCTCCCAGAGTTTCCTCAGATTCATATCCACTGAGTCTGTGATGCTATCTAAACTTCTCATCCTCTGCCACCCTCTTCTCCTTTTTTCTTCAGTCTTTCTCAGTATCAGGGTCTTTTCCAACGAGTCGGTTCTTCAAACCAGTTGGCCAAAGTATTGGAGCATCAGCTTCAGCATCTTTCCTTCCATTGAATATTCAGGGTTGTTTTTCTTTAGAATTGACTGGTTTGATCTCCTTGCAGTCCAAAGGATTTTCAAGACTTCTCCAGCGCCACAATTTGAAGGAATCAGTTCTTCCCATTCAGTCTTCTCTATGGTCCAACTCTCTCATTCATACATGACTACAGGGAAAAATCACAGCTTTACAATACAGATCTTTGTAGCCAAAGTGGTGTCTTTGCTTTTTATTACACTGTCTAGGACTGTCATAGCTTTTCTTTAAAGGAGCAAATATCTTTTAGTTTTATGGCTGCAGTCACCATCCTCAGTGATTTTAGAGCCCAAGAAAATATAGTCTGTCACTGTTTTCATTGTTTCCCCATCTATTTGCTATGAAATGATGGGACCAGAGGCTATGCTCTTATTTTTTGGAATGTTGAGATTTAAGTCAGCTTTTGCACTCTCTTCTTTAACCATCAAGAGGCTACTTAGTTCTTCACTTTCTACCATTAGGGTAGTTGCTGTTGTTCAGTCACTTGGTTATGTATGGCTGTTTGCAAACCCATGGACTGAGGCACATCAGGCTTCCTTGTCCTTCACTATCTCCCCAAGTTTGTGCAAACTCACGTTCATTGAGTCAATGATCCCATCCAATCATCTCATCTGCTATCACCACCTTCTCCTGTCCTCAATCTTTCCCAGTATCAGGGTCTTTTCCAATGAGTCAGCTCTTTGCATCAGGTGACCAAAGTATTGGAGCTTCAGCTACAGCGTCAGTTCAGTTCAATTCAGTTGCTCAGTCATGTCCGACTCTTTGCCACCCCATGAATTGCAGCACACCAGGCCTCCCTGTCCATCACCAACTCCCGGAGTTCACTCAGACTCACGTCCATCGAGTCAGTGATGCCATCCNAGTTCAGTTTAGTTCAGTTCAGTCGCTCAGTCCTGTCCGACTCTTTGCGACCCCATGAATCGCAGCACGCCAGGCCTCCCTGTCCATCACCATCTCCCGGAGTTCACTCAGACTCACGTCCATCGAGTCAGTGATGCCATCCAGCCATCTCATCCTCGGTCGTCCCCTTCTCCTCCTGCCCCCAATCCCTCCCAGCATCAGAATCTTTTCCAATGAGTCAACTCTTCACATTAGGTGACCAAAGTACTGGAGCTTCAGCCTTAGCATCGTTCCTTCCAAAGAAATCCCAGGGCTGATCTCCTTCAGAATAGACTGGTTGGACCTCCCTGCAGTCCAAGGGACTCTCAAGAGTCCTCTCCAACACCACAGTTTAAAAGCATCAATTCTTTGGTGCTCAGCTTTCTTCACAGTCCAACTTTCACATCCATACATGACCACTGGAAAAACCATAGCCTTGACTAGATGTACCTTTATTGGCAAAGTAATGTCTCTGCTTTTCAACATGCTGTCTAGGTTGGTCATAACTTTCCTTCCAAGGAGTAAGTGTCTTTTAATTTCATGGCTGCAGTCACCATCTGCAGTGATTTTGGAGCCCCCAAAAAAGAGCTACAGCATCAGTCCTTCCAATAAATATTCAGTGTTGATTTCCACTACAATTGACTGGTGTGATCTCCTTGCTGTCCAAGGGATTCTCAAGAGTCTTCTCCAGGACAACAGTTCAAAAACATCAATTCTTCTGCACTGTTTTCTTTCTGGTCCAATTCTCATGTATGTACATGACTACTGGAAACAGCATCAGTCAGTCAGTTCAGTCGCTCAGTCGTGCTCGACTCTTTGAGATCCCCTGAATTGCAGCACACCAGGCCTCCTTGTCCATCACCAACTCCTAGAGTTCACCCAAACTCATGTCCATCAAGTCGGTGTTGCCATCCACCCATCTCATCCTCTGTCGTCCCCTTCTCCTCCTGCCCCCAATCCCTCCCAGCATCAGAGTCTTTTCCAATGAGTCAACTCTTTGCATGAGGTGGCCAAAATATTGGAGTTTCAGCCTCAGCATCAGTCCTTCCAAAGAACACCCAGGACTGATCTCCTTTAGAATGGACTGGTTGGTGCTTTAACTATAGGGACGTTTGTCAGCAAAGTAATGGCTCTGCTTTTTAATACACTGTCTGCTGCTGCTGCTGCTGCTAAGTCGCTTCAGTCGTGTCCAACTCTGTGTAATCCCAGAGACAGCAGCCCACCAGGCTTCCCCGTCCCTGGGATTCTCCAGGCAAGAACACCAGAGTGGGTTGCCATTTCCTTCTCCAATGCATGAAAGTAAAAAATGAAAGTGAGTGTCTAGATTTGCCTTAACTTTCCTTCCAAGAAGCAAGTGTATTCTAATTTCATGGCTGCAATCACCATCTAAAGTTATTTTTGAAGTCCAAGAAAAGAAAAGAAAAGAGGCTTACTTATCTCTCTATTTGCCATGAAGTGATGGAACCAGATGCCATAATCTTAATTTTTGACTGCTGAGTTTTAAGTCAGCTCTTTCACTCTCCTCTTTCACCTCGTCAGATGCTCTTTTCTTTAGATTCTCCTCACTTTCTGCATATCTGAGGTTGTTGATGTTTCTTCCAGCGATCTTGATTCCGGTTTGTGTATATTCTGCCTGGCATTTTGCATGATGTACTCTGCATATCAGTTAAATAAATGGGGTGACAGTATATAGCTATGCTGTACTCCTTTCCCTATTTTGAAACAATCAGTCGTTCCATGTAGGGTTCCAACTGTTGCTTCTTGACCCGCATACAGATTTCTCAGGAGATAGGTATGATGGTCCGGTATTCCCACTTCTTTAAGAATTTTCCATAGTTTGTTGTGGTCCACACAGTCAAAAGCTTTTGTGTAGTCAGTGCAGCAAAAGTAGATGTTTTTCTGGAATTCCCTTTCTTTTTCTATGATTTAATTATGTTTCACCAGTTACCAATGCATACGAGATTTCCAGACAGAAGTAAATTGGAAGTCCTCTTCCGTTTGTTATTTCAACTTGCTGGCAAAGTTTTGAGATATGAATGGTTGAAGTCCATTGTTGCAACATGACATTTAGATTTAACTGTGAGCTTTGTGATTACACAGGGGCTTCCCGGGTGGTTCAGACTGTAAAGAATCTGCCTGCAATGTGGAAGACCTGGGTTCGATCCTTAGTTTAGGAAGATCCTCTGGAGAAGAGAATGGCTACCCACTCTAGTATTCTTGCTTGGAAAATCCTATGGACAGAGGAGACTTGTGATTCTATATTTCTATATTTTTCAAAATGGTCACCATCGTAAGTCTAGTTAAAAGGTCACTATACAAAATGATTAGTTACTGACTGTGTTCTGCAAACTATACATTTCATACCTGTGACTTATTTAGTAACTAGAATTTGTACTTCTTAATTTGTTTTTATACCAAGTGAAAAATTCAGAATGTAAACAAACACAGTAGGATTATACTTACCTGTGGCATCTAAAATACAAAACAAATTAATAAACAGAATAAAACAAAGAGATGGTTACCAGAGGGGATTGGTACAAAGGGAGGTAAGAAGTGAGTGAGAAAGATTGAGGGGTATAAGCTCCAGTTGCAAAATGCATTTATTGTTTCACTTCCAGGTCTATCCATGTTTTCACAAACGTCAATATTTCAATCACTTTTATGGCTAACATTCTATTATATGTAAATATATATATACAGACACATATATTAAAACAACACATTTGTGTTGATATGTTTTCCCTAAGAAAATATCTCCCAGTATCTGCTCTGAATCAGTGTTAACTGCCATGCAGATTTGCCCTTCTTTGACAATAATTTGTCTTTCAGAATTTCTGTGCTCCCTGCTTTAAAACCACATACATTGTCATCATATCCACATTGTTCGTTTATTTAGCTTTTCCTTAAGTTTGAGCACTATTTGGCTTACTTCTCACAGAGACATGCACGTTATTCCCCTCATCACCTTCCTTTCCTTTCCCATTAGATTTCTTCAAGCCCAGTAAAAGTTCCGTGTTGCTCTCTTCATCAGCAGGGTAGTTAGTATGTGTGGATGTGCAGAAGTGAAGGTCATGCTCTGACATTTCTCACCATAATGATGCCGTTCTTAAGGCTTTCTCTTTCATGGTCTTCCTAAACAAATGTCTAACAGTAAAAGATTGGATTTATCATTTCAGAAAGGAAACACCATTTAAGTAATCATGAAAGCTTAACTTTTACCATATAGGCAAGAAAACGCCATCAGTTCTAGAAGAAAGAGGAGAACATTATGCACCTGCCACAGTTTGTAGACTTTGCCAGAGAGAACATGATAAAATACAGTGTCCAAACCTTCTCTAGCCAAGGACTGATCAGGAACTATGAATGACTATTTTTTCCCCATGGTTACTGTTTAAAAATTTGAAGCATAGCCACTTTGCAAATGGTCTAAGGTTCAGAGAAATTTTTCTGGTGAAAATCTGTCCTGTTTCACTAAAAAGGAGCAAAATTAGATATCCTCAGTAAGTTTCAATCCTTTTATGTATGATGAAGGAAACATACAGGATGATCAAGAGTAATGGCCTTTATGTAAAGCTCCGGGTGATGTTGTAACTCACAGGCACACTGAAGACAACATTTGGAGGGAGACGAAAGCATGTACCTCTCAAGCTATTTCTTGCCACTGATTGTAAAGATGGTTTTAAGATAAGAAGGCCATAGTACATATAGTAGCATGAAGTGGATAAAGATCTATGTCATCCTGACTCTGCTATCTTGATAATGGTTTGCATGTGTCAAATAAGTCAGTTAGAGAGCTTATATGTCTACTCATCTTGGAATAAGGAAGCCTAATCAATTAAATTCTGAGTTAGCATCATAGAAAACATCCCAACACTTAAATAGAAGAGTTATGTGAGCTTTGACAAATCATTTTATATCTATGACATATGAGATCCCTTCCAATTCTGAATCTCCGATAATTACGACAGTTAGATGTGTGGTTCCAGAGCCAGCAGTAATGGCATTAACTGGGAGCTAGTTAGAAATGCAAAACCATAGACTCTTGTTCATATTTACTGAGTTAGAATCTCTGGAGGAGGGAAGAGAGAGGAATCACTTTTAACAAGCTTGCCTGGTGATTCTTATGAATCCTCAAGTTGATGAGCACATTTGGTGACAGGTGGAAATAAGTAGAACACACAAATATATAGACTACAGGGAACATCAGAAAGTTCTAAAGAGAGATTGGTTTTCTCTTTGTGGATGGAAGCCACTGTTGGATGCTTTTCTTTTTTTTTTTTTCAGAGTGAATATATTTTATTTTATTTATTATTATTATTATTTTTTTACTTTATTTTACTTTACAGTACTGTATTGGATTTGGCATACATTGACATGAATCTGCCACGGGTATACATGAACTCCCAAACATGAACCCCCTTCCCACCTCCGACCCCACATCATCCCTCTGGATCATCCCCATGCACCAGCCCCAAGCATCCTGCATCCTTGATGAAANTTTACTTTACAGTACTGTATTGGATTTGGCATACATTGACATGAATCTGCCACGGGTATACATGAACTCCCAAACATGAACCCCCTTCCCACCTCCGACCCCACATCATCCCTCTGGATCATCCCCATGCACCAGCCCCAAGCATCCTGCATCCCTGATGAAATACATTTTGGCCAAATCTGGCTAGAAGTGACGGGTGATGGCTGTCTACTTTGTGTTTCTCGTCTTCTTTGTCTTGAAACAGCAATCACGGCATGGGAGTGTAGTCTTCACTCTGACTCCAGAAGAACCAAAAAAAGGTGAAAATGTGTGCTAATGAAATCATGCCAAGCAATTCATGTTCATGAGCACACAGAGTATTTTCCCTACTGGACACTCTGGCAGTGGGGGCATCCACCATGAACCTGCTGAAGTTTTCTGGTTCCCAAATGCATGAAAATCCATTTTACTTTATGACACCCAAGATCACACTACAGAATGTATTACACTGCCAATTCTCTAGTCTACATGGGTTCCTGCAAGGAAAAGGCCTTACTGTTATAACAATACTTACTCTCCTATTACAGAAGGAAAACTCATGCTTCAAATAAGACTTTCCCTTGGTGCTTATAACATAAACTTTACTGTACCTCTGGCCATATTAAAAAAAAAAAAAGTGGAGGCAGAAGAGAATAGACCAGGAAAACACCAGGAGCAAAATAAAAAGACAATGTCCTCCATAAGGCAAAGCAATGGGACTCCAGCAAATGCAGTCAGCACAGCTGAAACCAAGGGGAAGACCCACAGTCACACCATTTAACACCTTTAGGTGTGTTTCTTGTAGAATCTGTTTACTTAACCAGCAATTGAAAAGTTTATTTTAGCAGAAAAAGAAATGCCAGCACCTAAAATTTTAAGATGGCGGAAGCAATAAAGCCTTATTCCTCTAGGAGGTGCCCATAAATTTTTATTGAACACATGAATAAGTGAATGATTGACAATATATGTAATTAAGCTTTGTCAAATACAGAAAGCAATATGGAGGAATGAGATTTGGTTCCAATTATTCAAGAAGAATAACTGCTTTCATTTTCTCAATTGATTGAGTAGACAGAGACTTGAGAAGGAGTGAAGCTGTAGAAGTCTGAATATTCTAAGTGAGAAGGTGGCATACCATCATTCCAAAGAGCTCCAGTACTGGCGTTATGCTGTGCTGTGCATCGTCACTCAGTCATGCCTGACTCTCTGAGACCCCATGGACTGTAACCTGTCAGGCTCCTCTGTGCATGGGGATCCTCCAAGCAAGAACACTGGAGTGGGTTGCCATGGCCTCCTCCAGGGTAGCTTTCCAACCCAGGGATCAAACTCCAGGTCTCCTGCATTGCAGGTGGATTCTTTACCATATGAGCTGCCGGGGAAGCCCAAAAGGACTAAAATGGGCAGCCCATCCCTTCCCCAGGGGAACTCCCCAGTCCAGGAAGCAAACTGGGGTCTCCTGCACTGCAAGCGAGTCTTTACTTGCTGAGCTACCCGGGAAGCCCCTGGTGTTAAACTAGTTGTGTTCAAATCTTGGCTTTACCATTTGCTAGACACATGCTTTAACCTCAGTAAGTCTATGCCCTTATTCCGTGGATTTTTTGTTATTAAATAAGCTAATGGATATATATATATATATACACACACACACACATATATTTAAATTTGACAAGATACTTGTAAGAGTTCACTTGAACATTTTGTTATTATTAATGTTGTCATTATTAAAGATTGTATGCTACAGTGTAATTTGTGGAAGATGACTTGTCAAAGAGATATAACAAATACTATGTATTTCTCCTTACCTAATATTTCAGTAGTTAGCCAGCAATAAGGGGGAGAATTTAATGTAACAAGACCCTTTTTCTTGACCCTGTTGCCCACATGACAGAGAGCTCTAAATATTTTAGGAGTTGAAACTCCAGCAAAGCTAAATCCTGTGACTTTGAACAGTAATCAAGTTCCCCTACCAGGATCAAAATTTTTCTCCTCCACATACAAAAAAAAAAGAGAAAATGTTATTATGTTTTGAATAAGAATAAGGGGTCAGAACAAAGAGGATCTAATCAGAGAATACAGACTGTTCAGATTAAAGAGAAAACCATGTATCACAAAGGGGCAGCAAGTTGATTCCTGCAATGCACCCAGTATCGTATGAAAGGTAGAGCTCTGGACTGAATGAACAGTCAGATAAAGGGAGGAAGGAAGGAAAGCGGAGGGAAACACGGAGTGAAGAAAAGCAATCAGAAAGCAAGCTTTAAAACAAGCAAGCAAATGAGAAATTCTAGCCTAAAAGTAAATAGTGCCAGGCAGTTTTCAGAGTGTATAGGAGAGAAGTGACCCCTCCTTAACAATAGGATTTATAAAAAATGTGGTACTTAGAGGGAAATTTTAATTAAGTATGTAAGCAAAGGATTATTAATTTTTTTTTTTAAGAGAAGCAATCAGGGCTCTGACACAAAGAGGTGACATTCCAGCACAGAAAGCTGTGATATACAGACAGAGTAAGAGAGAAAAATGGTCATCAGAAATTGAACAGAGGAGAAACAGGACAAGGAAGAACAGCGGTTTTAAAAAACTCAATCAAAAATAAAAATAAAAAACTCAATCATGTCATGGGAAATAAGTTTGGAATTATTGTCAGAATAGTGTGACATACAAAATGATAGTCACAATAGAGTGTAACAATTATGAAATAACTCTCTGGCACCCCTTCCTTGAGGTGGATTCATTCATTCGTGACTAATTTTCAGTTATGCGAATCGTTCCGTGTTAAAGAAACGTTCCAAACAATTTTATAGATGTATTTCTTGATAGGGTCTTCCCTGGTAGCTCAGTGGTAAAGAATCTAACTGCGATGCAGGAGACCCAGTTCGACCCCTAGGCCAGGAAGATCCCCTGGAGGGAGAAATGGCAATCCTCTTCAGTATTCTTGCCTGGGAAATCCCATGGAGAGAAGAGCCTGGCGGGCTATAGTCCATCAGGTTACAAAGAGTCAGGCAACACTAGCAACTAAACTTCAGCAACACATCTTGGTAGGGGGATTCCTGTCTGAGAAAGATGAGGGTGAGCTGACTAGAGAGGGTGGGATCTACTAGGAATGACCCTTAAATAATACTATCTTAAGCTTATTTCTGACCTTGTTTTTTTTTTAAACTACATATTATATTCTTTCTGGAGACATTCATCTGTTGGCCAAGATTAACATGTCTTTTTCTCTGCAGGGCTTCAATTCCACTACATTAAAGTAGTTATGATAGCAACAATCAGACTTGCTGGTGTTAGGAAATGCATCCTAACTGCTATCTCAGAGTATAATTTGCTAATTCTGGTTAATAAATGAAGGAGAACCTAATATTTTTCACAAATACACTTAATGTTAGACTTTATGAATCCTATAAATTATACCATTTAATTCTGGCAGGTGTCCTATGATTTAGGTATTTGAATCATCCCTTTATTATAGATGAAGAAACTGAGGCAAATGTAGATTGAATAAAATGTCTGAGATTGCAATGCTACAAGAGGAAGAGCTGGTCTAAGACACACACTGAGCATATGTAAGTTTAGCTCAGTGTATAAACTGCCTTCTTAACATTTTTTACAAAATTGCACTTGATAGCTTTTACAAAATGGACAAACTCATGGGTTACAGCCTGGTATCAGGGTTTCTTCAGGTTTCCTATTTGCTGGGGAAAAAAAAAAAAGTAACACTGTCACTAGGTGCAGCATCCAAGCAGGTTCAGCAAGTAATAAACCTTAACACAGCCGCTTACAGCAGTCTTCATAAGTGTCTGAGTAACATTCAAATTGATCCTCGAAGCTTTTCTAGCAAGTGTATATAAGCTATTCCTAAAAAATGCATGACTTTGAGCAGATATATAGCCTAGCTTCCCACTGGAATCCTGAGCTGAAAGAATAAGTTTTGTAATGTGGTCTGAAATCAAGAAAGTTGATTCCTTCAGCTCCATTTTCTTACTCAAGTTTGCTTTGGCTATCCAGGGTCTTTTGTGTTTCCATACCAAAAAAAAAAAAAAAAAAAAGAAAAAAAAAATAGGCTTTACCTATTCCCAGAGGAGATCCAAAGGTAGAAAGAGAGAATTTGTAAGATATGTGGAGGTATAAATCAATTTACTTACAATCATCATCATCACCTTCACAATAATAATAACATGGGAAAGCATATCCTCAAAGACCAACATTTCAGAAGATGCCTGTCTTCTCAATGTCTGAGGTTCATCATGCAGTAGTTCCTGTCCCCAACCTCCTAGCTCCAGAATCTCCCAGCAACTGACATTCTTCTGAGAAAAGCAAACATACTCATGCATAAAACCTTTAGCCCTTGATGTTCTCAGAAAGCAAATTAATCCACATGGTAGATTAAAAATATAAAGGAGAAAGTTGAGGGTGGTGCCTCTTGGTGATGGCAGGAATAGCAATTTGATGATTGAAGAATGTATAAGTGGCCTGGCAGCAGGGGCAGGCTGTGAGCTCTGAGCCCCTCTGGGTTTGCTGGCTGTGGGAGTCCTAATTACGAGCATAATAGATAAACTCATCATAGCCGCAACAAGCTACTTAAGCTGGTCCTGCTAATAACAGCCAATTAAGTTTGCATTATGAAATGATTTCTAGAATTGAAGGTAGGTAGACTTTTAATTATGGGTTGTTTGAAAACATTAAAGATTTTGAATCAAGGGCTTGAAGTATTATCTTTGGTATGTGGTAATAGTTTTGATCTTTCTAAATTGTTCCCTGTACCTAAAATGGCAAATCAATGAAAAGTGGGGTCACATTGTTATGCAACTTGAGTATAGATGAGTGTTATGTGTTTATATTATTTCTTCCTCCAGACATTCCATTATTTCTGCTTAATTTTAATCAAGACACCAAATAGCCTTTTATCTATTTTTTTCCTCCCCCCTGCATGAATTCTAACTACCTAATATTTGTTTTTGAATTTAATAAAAGCCTACTTCTCAACCCCTTACAGCTAAGTGTTTGAACTAATGGTTTGGTAATGAAGATATATAAAGATAAAGCAGCAACAGGAGCATTGGAATTACATAGATTAGGTCTGCTGTGTCTAATGATGTCTGTAATGCTTTGATTTCACTCTAGCTGCCTCTGGAAGTCTAAGATGAATAAATATCAAACAACTTAAATCATAGTGTAAGATCACAGGAGAAGACGCCTCAATTTCACCAGAGGTCTCACACTGTAAACACAGCTTCCAACCAATACACATCCGTTGCTTTCCACAGGCACATTTTGGAATCCCTCCATTTAGTTATTTGTGCTTGTTTATTTGATTCGTTGTTTTGCCCTGTTGTAATGCAAGATTCTACATATAGATGTACATGGAAGGCAGGAAAGTCTGTCTCTGTAGAAGTTTAATAAGAGCTTTTGTTGATAGAGTGGATTTAGATGTAAATCAATCTGTGAGTCCACAGCAGTGATTCTCAAACTCTAGCATAATGAGAATCTCCTGGAGGATTTGTGAAAACAGGGATTTCTGGCCTCCAGCCCCACTGTCTAACATTCAGTAGGCCTGGGGAGGGACATGTACATTTTCTATAGAGTTCACACTTTGAATCCCAGATCTGTTGGCACTAATAAAACAGCCACAGTGAGGAATATGATACAAAAAGACAAGGCCTATTTCATCAGGACCTAAAGTCTCATTTCATTCACTTTAAGAATATGATTCTATATGCAGAAAAAGGAGCCAGGTCTGTGGCTCCATTAATATGGACATCAGATATTGCAATATTTCCAAGAACCAGTCTAACATGTGAGAAGATATTCTGTGATAGTAGCCAAGGTCTATCTGTTTGCCTAAATTTCAGTAACATTAACGCTGTCTACATACTGTATCTGACCACTTTACTTTTATTTTTATCATGACTACTCTTATATCTACATCATCATGAGGAACAACTAAGTTAACATTATTTTCATTAGCGCAAAAGGTAAAGTTAGCATTCATCTTCATGCATTTTTCCCTAAATCTTCAAACCCCAGGTCACTGGGTCATGTTAGACATACCATCTATCTCTGAAAAAAGAAGTTAAGAACACAAGTATTTGGCAGAGCAGACTTTCATCCCTGTTCTTAAAAAAAGTCACATTTTGGGAGAAATATAAGATTTCTGACCAAAGTCCTTGTGAAGTTAGAGGTACAAATGTCCAATAAGGTCAGAGTCTGAAAGGAATCAGAGCAGGAATAATCACAGATCCATATATTCCAGACAGCAACATGATCATAGAGAAGCTAAGACTGACTCACGAGACTGGCAAACAAACAAACAACACATTTCATCTGGGGCCAATTGTTTCCAGGGTTTTTATGGTTTATATCACGTTAATGAACCAATCAAATTTGTTTCAGATACCTATGCATTCCTCAGTATAGACTTCAAATCCCTGAAAGCCCATTTCTTACTTTATCTTTAGCAAATATCTCTATTGTGTCAGTTTTCTGCCTATGCCTGCCATCCCTGGAAGAGACTTTGTACACTTCAGTCCTTCTGAGATGGTAACTGAAATTGGTGGACTAACAGAGATTACATGGCTTAGAACAAGAGTCTGTGGAGATGAGGTCATCTAATTTTGTCAATTTACAGATGAATATATTTAGGTGAAGATAGGTGAATGTCATACAGCTAGTTAGTGTTCAGTCACTCAGTAGTGTCTGACACTTTGCGAACCCAGGGGCTGCAGCACACCTGGCTTCCCTGTCCATCACCAACTCCTGGAGTGTACCCAACTCATGTGCATTGAGTTGGTGATGCCATCCAACCATCTCATCCTTTGTCATCCGCTTCTCCTCCTACCTTCAATCTTTCCCAGCATCTGGGTCTTTTCAAATGAGTCAGTTTTTCACATCAGGTAACCAAAGTATTGGAGTTTAAATTCAGCACCAGTACTTCAAATGAATATTCAGGACTGATTTCCTTCTAATGGACTGGTTGGGNGCATTGAGTTGGTGATGCCATCCAACCATCTCATCCTTTGTCATCCGCTTCTCCTCCTACCTTCAATCTTTCCCAGCATCTGGGTCTTTTCAAATGAGTCAGTTT
Source organism: Oreotragus oreotragus (assembly GCA_006410675.1). Taxonomy (NCBI): domain Eukaryota; kingdom Metazoa; phylum Chordata; class Mammalia; order Artiodactyla; family Bovidae; genus Oreotragus; species Oreotragus oreotragus. The sequence continues at coordinate 206,077 of SJYX01004110.1, read as the reverse complement.
TTCACATCAGGTAACCAAAGTATTGGAGTTTAAATTCAGCACCAGTACTTCAAATGAATATTCAGGACTGATTTCCTTCTAATGGACTGGTTGGGTCTCCTGGCAGTCCAAGGGATTCTCAAGAGTCTTCTCCAACACCACAGTTCAAAAGCATCAATTCTTCAGCGCTCAGCTTTCTTTATGATCCAGCTCTCACATCCATACATGACCACTGGAAAAACAATAGCCTTGACTAGATGGACCTTGATTGGCAAAGTAATGTCTCTGCTTTTTAATATGCTATCTAAGTTTTTCATAGCTTTTCTTCCAAGGAGCAAGTGTCTTTTAGTTTCATGGCTACAGTCACTATCTGCAGTGATTTTGCAGCCCAAGAAAACAAAGTCTGTCACATTTCCACTATTTCCCCATGGATTTGCATTAAGTGATGGGACCAGATGCCATGATCTTCATTTCCTGAATGTTGAGCTTTAAGCCAACTTTCTCACTCTCATCTTTCACTTTCATCAAGAGGCTCCTTAGTTCTTCTTCACTTTCTGCCATGAGGGTGGTGTCATCTGCATATCTTAGGTGACTGATATTTCTCCCAGCAATCTTGATTCCAGCTTGTGCTCCCTCTAGCCCAGCATTTCTCATGATGTACTCTGCATATAAGTTAAACAAGCAGGGTGACAATATACAGCCTTGATGTACTCCTGTTCCTATTCGAAACCAGTCTGTTGTTCCATGTCCAGTTCTAACTGTTGCTTCCTCACCTGCATACAGGTTTCTCAAGAGGCAGGTGAGGTGGTCTGGTATGCCCATCTCTTTCAGAATTTTCCACAGTTTATTTTGATCCACATAGTTGAAGTCTTTGGCATATTCAGTGAAGCAGAAATAGATGTTTGTTTTTTTTTTTCTGGAACTCTCTCGCTTTTTTGATGATCCACTCAGTTCAGTTCAGTTCAGTTACTTAGTCCTGTCCAACTCTTTTTGACCCCATGAATTGCAGCACTCCAGGCCTCCCTGTCCGTCACCAACTCCCGGAATTCACACAAATTCATGTCCATCGAGTCGGTGATGCCATCCAGCGATCTCATTTTCTGTCGTCCCCTTCTCCAATGGATGTCGACAATTTGATCTCTGGTTCCTCTGCCTTTTCTAAAGCCAGCTTGACCATCTGGAAGTTCACAGTTCATGTACTGTTGAAGTCTGGCTTAGAGACTTTCAAGCATTACTTTGCTAGCATGTGAGATGAGTGCAATTGTGCAGTAGTTTGAGCATTCCTTGGCATTGCCTTTCTTTGGGATTGTAATGAAAACTGACCTTTCTAGTCCCGTGGCCTCTGCTGAGTTTTCCAAATTTGCTAACATATTGAGTGAAACACTTTCACAGCATCATCTCTTAGGATTTGAAATAGCTCAACTGGAATTCCATCACCTCCACTAGCTTTGTTCATAGTGATGCTTCCTAAGGCCCACTTAACTTCTCATTCCAGGATGTCTGGGTCTAGGTGAGTGACCACACCATTGTGATTATCTGATAAAGGAGTACTGAATTACAATTCCTTCCATTTTACACTTTCTCTTACTTTATACATCTTAAAGAGTTATTCTAAAAGGTTCCTGTCAAGTTTGTCCTTATTTTGAACTCTGGATATTAAAAATTGTTAAGTGCATTACATCGTGTATTAAGACTCTGCTTCTCAGTGGAACAGAACCAATAGGATGTAAAGATATAGATATGCATCAATTGATAGAGATGTCGATAAATAGAAAGGTTTAAGGAACTGGCCCACAAGATTGTGTGGCTGGAAAGTCTGAAATTTGTAGGGCAGGACAGGGTTTGGACGTTCAAAGTAGATTTGATTCTGTGGTCTTAAGTCCAAAATCTGTAGGGCAAGACAGCAACTTGGAAATTCAAAATGAGTTTAAATGTTGCAGTCTAAAGCAAATTTACTTCTTCATATGGAAACCTTAATTTTTACCCTTAAAACTTTCAATTGAGTGGGTAAGATCCCCCCCACATTATCTTCACTTAAAGTAAATAAATTGTTAATCACATCCAGAAATACCTTTACTGTAGCCTCTAGGCTAGTATTTGACCGAAAACAAACAAACAAACAAACAAAAAAACTGGACACAATAGCCTAAGCAAGTTGACACTTACTATGAACCATCACACATTGGTTTACTTGTGATTCCTAAATATGCATTTCTTCAACAGTCTGCATGACTTGAGATCAGGTTTATTTAGAAAACACTAAGTTGACAACAGTCCCAGTTAAGCAATGTTTTGCAAGCTAAGCTTCTCTGATATTGTGATCAGCACAGGTGTGATTGTCCTCTTCATTAATTTTCATACCTTTGAGTGACGACAAAACTCTAAATCCTACATACCTAGAACAGGTTTAGACAGATACACAGTGGAGGTTTCTAACTATCTCAGTATGTAAAAATAGTTTGTGAATTGTAAAATGCAGCTCACCGTTCAATAACTTTTAAGTCACCTTCAAGCAATCAGTTATTAGCTTAGTTGCTTCTCTTTCTATTTAAAAAAAAAAAAAAGACGATTTCTGATTTAAGGAGAAATTTACATTGGTCATCTGGGACCACAAAAATAAAGCTTGAAATTGCCTGGAATTTTCCACATAAATTATAAGAAGATTACCTCAACCCATGCTTACATTAACTTATGCTTAAAAATGAAAGGTTTCCTAAAGGGCTTTTAGCTCTGGCACAGACCCGTACAAGTAGACTTCCGTCACGTCTAAAACTCTGGCCTTCCCCAGACCCCACTCTTTCTGTTGCTTCCTGACATTCATCCTAACTGTCCCTCCACTCTTATTCCTTTCTTCAAAATTTACAACCATAAACTGTGTGACTAGCAAAAGTGAGTGCAATTTAGAAATTACGAAAAAATTGTCCGTTCTATTCACTGGGAGTGTATAATTCTTTTTACTTGTTTTGTACTTTACTAAACTGCGAAATACTGTAATGTATCTTTTTTTTTAAATTATTTTTTTTGTATTTATTTATTTTTTTACACGAACTCCCAAACATGAACCCCCCTCCCACCTCCCACCCCACATCATCCCTCCAGATCATCCCCATACACCAGCCCCAAGCGTCCTGCATCTTCATTGACTTGCTTTGTACACTTTTAACTATATGAGATTTAACCATGTAGTTATAGTTCATTTATTTTCAGTTCTACATGGAATGCTGTTATACAGCTTCATTTCTATGTAGTCATTCTCTTCTCAGTGAATATTTGGGTTGTTGCAGCTCTTTGGTATTACAAAAAATTCTGTTATACACTTTTCCTAGGGAATATTTTCTCGAGTAAACTCCTTAATGATCTTGATTGGATTGCTCATCTCCACTAGTCTCTTTCTTATAAAAGAAACTCAAAAGCTCTTTTCTAAAATTTATGAGTCACATATCTGTTGCTGCTGCTGCTAAGTCGCTTCAGTCGTGTCTGACTCTCTGCGACCTCATAGATGGCAGCCCACCAGGTTCCCTTGTCCCTGGGATTCTCCAGGCAAGAACACTGGAGTGAGTTGCCATTTCCTTCTCCATAGCTATTGTTTGGTTTAAAGACATAAGCAGATACAACCATTACAAAAAAAAATCAAAGTATGTTTCAATATGCTGAAATTTTCTGGGGGGTAAGTTACATGTTGAGAAATGCACAGAAGATATGAAAATTATGGTCATAGTTTATTTTAAGTTTAGTAAATTTAATAACTTACTGGAATTTAAATTTAATTACCCCAAATAATAGTATGTGCTTGTTTTGATTTCTTTTATTTCACTTGCTTTTAAATGCTGAATAGATTAGTGTACCCGAATGTTGAAATCCCACACCTTCTATGTACTGCCATGTGTAATTGCATTGCTTAGAAAATATTACTTATTCTTGAACATCTAGATCAAGTATGATGACCCTGATGAAGAGTCCCACGATTCTGCTGCTGTTCAGTGCTTAGTCACTCAGTCCTGTCTGTAGCCTCCCAGGCTCCAGGGGATCTTCCCCATCCAGGAATTGAACCAGGGTCTCCTGCATTGCAAGCGGATTCTTTACCAGCTGAACTACCAAGGAAGCAACCCCAACCCCCCATGATTCTACTTATTACTAAATCACTCTCTATTCAGTTTCCCTGACATTTTCCCCTGGAACAGCAGTACATCATCGAGAAAAGCTATAGAAGATTAGGCACCTACTATGTGTCAGGTACTTGCTCAGCATTTAGTCTTCATAAAAGTCCAAAGGAGTTACGATGAAGACCTTCATTTTATAAATTAAAAATTAATTGTTAAATTATGTAAAGGACCCAAGACCCTGCAATTTGTAGTATGCAAAGACAGGATTTAACCCTCTTATTAGTTAGCTAATTGTATTTATTGATTCATGTGGACCTTGGCTAGAACTAAACAAACTTTTCATTTGTCTGTTTATCCCAACCCCAAGTGAATCCTGTGGCATAAAATAATTAATGAAACTTGAGTGATTGAACAAATGAATGAATGAGGAGATAAAGTATTTTTGATAAATTCAAGTTTTTTATTTGTAGAGAATGGAAAATGTTAAACCACAAAGAGGAAAGAACATTTAATTGTTAGTTCCCCTATGCATCTTACTTCAAGATTTCCTCTAGCGGCTAACAACTTTTTACCTCTTTCACCAGGTTAAAATACAACTATTTTTTTATTGTGAAGAATGAGAAGGTTATCATGATATTTGATGGAACAAGTCAATTAATGAATACATTCTGTGAAATACAATGAATAGAGGAGATATCTAATACCAGACTTGTTTATCTCTTTTGCAAAGTATATATATATATATATATATTTAGCAAAGTATAATTAACATAAAACCCATAAATGCTCACCAGAAACTACTTCTGGCAGGTAATTAGTAGGATGAATTGCCTGATGTGCCTCTTAATCTTTTATAAGAGGGTGACTCTTTTTTCCTTCCTGTCTACAGTGCTGTGTAGGCAAACCTCCACAAGTTTAATGTAATGTTCACCTTCTCTGGTGTATTACAGTTTCTAGATGTGGGTTTAACCCCTGCACCAGGAAGACTCAGCAGGAAGTATTGGAGTTTCAGCTTCAGCATCAGTCCTTCCAATGAGTATTCTGGTACTCTAAAATTTTTGCCCATTTCAAAATATTTTATAATGTTTCTGATACTTGAACAACAGAGCTTGAAAATGTTTTTTGATAAACTGTAGACAGTTGACTCTCTATGGGATGTAGGATGTCTGATTAAGGTTCCAAGAAAGTGAGGTTACTTTTCATGAGAACAAGAATGGACTGTACATGGCTTCTGAAATGGAGTGTATGAGATAGAGAAAAGGGAGCAGGTGAATAGGGAAAGTTGTAATGCTCCCTGGGCACCCCCACCAACTTTATGACTGGATTTTAGTGACAGCTGGTAGAAAGGAGAATTCCCTCTTGTGTTGTGATGGTGTAGTACAGGGCCAGCATATGACAGCCCAAAACAGGAGCAGAACCTGGAGGAGCTGGAGACTTACCTAGGGCATTGTGGAGGCAGTCCATAACCATAGGATCAGAGAGGTGCTAGGTCAGTGTTCAGTTCAGTTCAGTCACTCAGTTGTGTCCAACTTTTTGTGACCCCATGGACTGCAGCATGCCAGGCTTCCCTCTCTATCATCAACTCTTGGAGCTTGCTCAGACTCATGTCCATCGAGTTGATGATGCCATCAACAATCTCATCCTCTGTCATTCAGTTCTGCTCCTGCCTTCAATCTTTCCCAGCATCAGGGCCTTTTCAGATGAGTCAGTTCTTCATATCAGGTGGCCAAAGTGTTGGAATTTCAACTTCAGCATCAGCCCTTCCAATGAATATTCAGGACTGATTTCCTATAGGATTACTGGTTTGATTTCCTTGCAGTCCAAGGGACTCTCAAGAGTCTTCTCCAACATCACAGTTCAAAAACATTAATTCTCTGGCATTCAACTTTCTTTATGGTCCAACTCTCACATCCATACATGACTGTTGGAAAAACCATAGCTTTGACTAGACAGACCTTTTTCGGCAAATCAGTGTCTGTCCTTTTTAATACACTGTATAGGTTTTTCATAACTTTTCTTCCAAGGAGCAAATGTCTTTCAATTTCATAGCCGCATTCACCACATGCAGTGATTTTGGATTCCCCCAAAAATAAAGTCTCTTACTGTTTCCCCATCTATTTGCCATGAAATGATGGGATGGGATGCCATGATCTTAGTTTTCTGCATGCTGAGTTTTAAGCCAACTTTTTCACTCTCCTCTTTCACTTTCATCAAGAGGCTCTTTAGTTCTTCTTTGCTTTCTGCCATAAGGGTGGTGTCATCTGCATATCTGTGGTTACTGACATTTCTCCTGGCAATCATGATTCCAGCTTGTGCTTCATCCAGCCTGGTATTTCTCATGATGTTCTCTGTATATAAATTAAATAAGCAGGGTGACAGTATACAGCCTTGATGTACTCCTTTCCTGATTTGGAGCCAGTCTGTTGTTCCATGTCACACTGTGTTATATATAAAATATTGAAGGCAATAACTATCATAAAAGTTATTTTGAATAATGAAAGCATGCCTGCTTTTTACAGTTTTATTGTTTTTTAAATTGGAGTATAGGTGCCTTACAGGATTGTGTTAGTTTCTGCTGTATAACAAGGCAAATCAACCATATGTATACATACATCTCCCCCATCCCACCTTTTCCATCCCTCCCATTCCTTCTAAGTCACCTAAAGCACGGTAAAGCACGGAGGTGAGCTCCCTGTGCCATGCAGTATGTTCCTACCAGCTATCTATTTCACACACGAATGCAAATGCGTCAACCCCAGTATCCTAGTTCACGCCCCAACCCTGTGTCCACACATCCCTTCTTTGCATGAGCATCTCTCTCCCTGCCCTGAAAGTAAGTTCATCTGTACCAGTTTTCTAGATTCCTCATGTGTGCATTAATATTGAAATAATTACTTGGAAAATAGTTCCTGTGCTTCTTACAGATGATGTGTTTAGTGCCCATCAATTCTCACTGAATATTAATATTCTCCCTAGATGGCATGAATTTGGGTGAACTCTGGGAGTTGGTGATGGACAGGGAGGCCTGGTGTGCTGCGGTCCATGGGGTCGTCGAGTTGGACATGACTGAGTGACTGAACTGAACTGAATGACTTCTCCATTTTCTACCCAATCCTGTTACATTGATAATGCTTTATTTTCTCCTCTGCTTATCTAATATCTTTCAAACAATTTATGCCAGGACTTGGTTACACTGGTGTCTTTAAATTTTCCTTTGCCTGAAGATGTTTTGCACCTAGACCAAAGCCACTAACAATATCATTGTGCTCTCCTCAGTTGGACCACAATCTCTTGGAAAACACAGAACAGTACATTTGCCATCTATTTTTGTTCTTCAGTAAGATTTGCTCCTTTAAGGAGCATATTATGAGCTTGTAATAAAGGAGTCTAAAATAAATGTCAGGTACAGTAAAGCAGTTATAAGTTGTATCACCTAAAGGCATTTATATTAAATACAACATGATTGAGGCTTTGCTCACCTGAATTTGAGTCAAGATCAGATTAATTAACATTCCAAAATTGTCTGTTGAGTGATGCTGATGTACTGGACATTGTCATATTCATTATCTCAGTTAATTATTTTTGTTTTTCTGGAAGTATAATTTCCAAGAGGTGAGAATAGTAGCAAAGTTAAAAAAAAATCTTTTAGTGGTCATGCAATTATTGAATGCCAGTGTCAGACCTCTAATCAACCTGTCTAATTTTTTATAAGTTTTTATTATATCACAGTTATCTGCCAGCTATGTTTGGGTTAAACCTACATAATTCAGTGGAGATCTTAGGGCATAGTACAGTGTTTGCAGTGCACAGAATCAGCCACCATCTCTCTATTTTTCTATTCTTTTCTTTATTTTTTCTTCAATACATCTCTTCTTTCTTCCACACAGAAGACAGTGTAGATGAAAACAAAAGCAATATTCTAATTAAATATGTACTTGACCTTAAACAAATCAATACATTTGTAATATTGTTAACTGAATAGTTACAGTATCTTTAGACATTAGTGATAACACAAACTTCAGGAATTAGGTAATAATCTGGAGATGCTATAAAAGTCCAATGTATTATTTTTATTTTTCTTGTTTTCACTTTTTTTTTTTGTCATTTATGTCTTGGGTCTTCCAATGTCACTGAAATGAGCTAGTAAATCTGTGAACACTCAGGATTTAAAGAGTGTAGATGATGATCTAAATTAGCCTTTGGATTCTCTCAGCCTCAAGACAGAATTGAATGTCTCTTCTCATCACTGAATTCTACAGGATGTATTCATTTAGTTGACTTCTTCAATCAGTTGTCATGATAACTTTCCCATTCTCATGATGAGGAGATAAATACGTGTTAACTTGGTGTGTAAGGTAAAAAGCTGCCAACTTCTAGACAGAAGCTTGATATAGGATGTGTAGAGACCTAGAAATTAATGTTCTCATCCGATTGAGGCTTAACACTTTGTAAATCTTTAAGAATTTACTTTGAAAAGGCATATGAATTCAAAACGCTGAGCAAAAGCCACTTCAAACAAACATTGCATTTTATGTTTAAAGGAGAAACTGTTTTATTAACATAGAAGCATTTTCCCTTAATGAGTAATTGTTTTGATATATCAATCAAACTATGTAATCAGTTACTCTGAAATTCAAAGTAGAAATCAAGGTAATAGACTGATACATATGAAGGAAGTCAAATCTGATTTGAATTCTGGCCCTGCCAACTGTAAAGTCTATGGTTTAAGGAAAATTAAATTTGGGGCGTGGGTGCCTCAGTTTCCCCATCTGTAGAAAGTCATCTAACACATTAACCATTAGAGTTCAGCTGTAAATTGACAGGCAGTAACAGGGCTCTCAGCTCTCATGGGTAAATAGTTTGTCATGTGTATAAATAGCCAGGGTTCTGAATGATCCCTCTCTGTAATTTCACCCCACTTAGGGTAAGTGCTTCTTCTTTTCTTTCTTTTCAAAGATCCTTTGGGGCTTCCCATCTATCTTCTCTCTACTCTGTCTGCTTGATAAATTTTCTTTCGTTTTTCCCTTTTATTCTAATTATCTTTTTTTTTTTCTCCTCGGAGTACTATTTTTTATTTCCACATTCATGTGTCATCTTTTTAGCTAACACTTTCCTCGGTCATTATTGAAAACAGTTTAAAAGGAAAAATAACATTGAAATTTGTATACTATCATGTAAGAAATGAATTGCCAGTCTATGTTCAATGCAGGATGCAGGACGCTTGGGGCTGGTGTATGGGGATGATCTGGAGGGATGATGTGGGGTGGGAGGTGGGAGGGGGGTTCATGGTTGGGAGTTCATGTAAAAAAATAAATAAATACAAAAAAATAATAATAATAAAACTACAAAAAAAAAGGAAAAATCATATTTTTGTTCTCTTTCAGTGTGTTTGTTTGTTTGATTTATGAGAAATGGCCTTCTGCTGTGTATTCTTGACACCCAACTTTACATATTTACTCAAAATGTTTATTTTGAACTCTGAAAAGCACTAGAGCATGCATTACTAAATAGAGTGAGTGTATTAATTTTCTATTGATGCATAACAAATGACCAAATATTTAGTAGCATAAAACAACCCATATTTATTATCTCATAGTCTCTCTGAGTAAGGAATCCAGGCATAACTTGGCGAGGCTCCCTGGAAGGCTGTGATCATGGTGTTTGCCAAGAATTGATTCCCATTCTCATCTGAGGGCTTTCCTAGGTCATGTGGGAACAATCTGTTTCCAAGTTCATGTGTTGTTGGCAGAATTCAGTTTCTTATAGGCCACTAGACTGAGGATCTAAGTTTCTTGCTGGCTGCAGGTCAGAGGTCTCCCTTAGCTCTTTGGCACCTGGTTCTATTCAATCTACAACTCACAACACAATGGCTTCCTTCTTTCTTTATTTCACTGGGGTATAGCTGCTTTACAATGCTGTGTTACTTTTTGCTGTGCAATGAAGTGAATCAGCCATATGTATACATATAACCCTTCCCTCTTGGACCTTCTTCCCACCCCATCATCCTATTCCACCCTTCTAGGTCATCACAGAGCAACAAGCTGAGCTCCTTGTGCTATCCTGCATAGCAAGATCTTCTGAGACCCTCTTCCTAGAATAATGAAAATAAAAACAAAAATTAACATATTGGACCTAATGAAAAGCTTTTACTCAGCAAAGAAAACCATAAGCAAAAGGAAAAGACAACCTCCAGAATGGGAGAAAGTATCTGCAAACAAAGCAACTAACAAGTGATTAATTTTCAAAACATATAAATTATCCTTGCAGCTCAATATCAAAATGAACAAACAAACCAATCAATGAATGGATAGAAGACCCAAATAGACATTTTTCAGAAAAGATATGCATGCATGCATGTATGCTAAGTTGTTTCAGTTGTGTCTAACTCATTGTAACTTCATGAACTTAGCCTGCCAGGCTCTTGTGTCCATGGAATTCTCTAGGCAAGAATGCTGGGGTGGGTTCCACGCCCTCCTCCATGGAATCTTCCTGACCCAGGGATCAAACAGGTGTCTCGTGAATAGGCAGGCAGATTCTTCGCCACTAGTGCCACCTGGGAGGCCCCAAAGAAGACATAGAGATGGTCAAGAGACTATCAAATGTATAAAAAGATACTCAACATCATTAGGGAAATGCAGATCAAAAATAATAGGTTGGTGAAAAAAAATAGCTGTTTCAGACCCTGAATTTTAAAACATCATAAATAGGCTTAAGTATATCTTTATTAATCAACTAGGAACCATTACAATGAACAGTTTTGCCAACGAGAAATGTTAGTTTTTTGTTTGTTTATTTGTTTGTTTTTCCTGCAGCAAAAAAAAAAAACAAAACAAAACACAAACAAAAAACAACCTGTACTTCAGGATTTTACACACTTTTGAAAAGCATTTTCTGCTTCTTGCTGGTTGTGGAATCATTTTCACTGCAAAAAGTTGTCAAGACCTTGACAAAGTGGTAGTCAGTTGGTGAAAGGTCAGGTGAATATTGCAGATGAGGCAGCACTTTGTAGCCCAATTTTTCAACTTTAGAAGTATTGGTTATGCAACTGGACATTGTTGCAGAGAAGAAATGTGCCCTCTCTGTTAACCAATGCAGGCAGCAGGCATTGTAGTTTTTAGTGCATCTCATCGATTTGCTGAGCATATTTCTCAAATGTAATAATTTTACCAGGATTCAGAAAGTTGTCATGGATCAGAAGGGCAGCATACCAACAAACAGTGACCAGTACTCTTTTTTTGGGTGAAAATTTGGCATTGAGAATTGCTTTGGAGCTTCTTCTTGGTCCAAGCACTGAGTTAATCATCACTGTGCATAAAATAAGAAACGATAACACTTCACAATGATGGTTTTCTTGATTTTCCATCAGCTCATGGGGCACCCACTTATCGAGTTTTTCACCTTTCCAATTTGCTTCAAATGCTGAACTGCCGCAGAATGGTCAAAATCAAGTTCTTGATCAACTTCTCATGTAATTGTAAGAGGATAAGTTTCAATGATCCTCTGAATTGGTCGTGGTCAACTTCTAATAGCCAGCCATTATGTTCCTCATCTTCAAGACTGTATCTTTGCAAAACTTCTTGAGCCACCACTGCACTGTATGTTCATTAGGAGTTCCTGGGCCAAATGTGTTGTTGATGTTGCAAGATGTCTCCACTGCTTTATGATCCATTTTGAAGTTGAATAATAAAACTGCTCAAATTTGCTTTTTGTCTAACATAATTTTCATAGTTGAAAATACATATAAAATAAATAGCAAGTAAATATAAAGCAAGAACTGTGCATTAAAAGGATGTATAGCATAACCTCATTTATGTAAGAATGTACTCCATATCAAATGGCAAAATTTCACAATGTAAAACCACAGTTACTTTTGCACCAACCCTGCTTATTTAACTTATATGCATAGTACATCGTGAGGAATGCTGGACTGGAAGAAACACAAGCTGGAATCAAGATTGCTGGGAGAAATATCAATAACCTCAGATATGCAGATGACACGACCCTGATGGCAGAAAGTGAAGAGCTAAAGAGCTTACTGATGAAAGTGAAAGAGGAGAGTGAAAAAGTTGGCTTAAAGCTCAACATTCAGAAAACGAACATCATGGCATCCGGTCTCATCACTTCATGGGAAATAGATGGGGAAACAGTGGAAACAGTGTCAGACTTTATTTTTGGGGGCTCCAAAATCACTGCAGATGGTGACTGCAGCCATGAAATTAGAAGACGCTTACTCCTTGGAAGAAAAGTTATGACCAACCTGGATAGTATATTCAAAAGCAGAGACATTACTTTGCCGACTAAGGTCCGCCTAGTCAAGGCTATGGTTTTTCCTGTGGTCATGTATGGATGTGAAAGTTGGACTGTGAAGAAAGCTGAGCGCCGAAGAATCGATGCTTTTGAACTGTGGTGTTGGAGAAGACTCTTGAGAGTCCCTTGGACTGCAAGGAGATCCAACCAGTCCATTCTGAAGGAGACCAACCCTGGAATTTCTTTGGAAGGAATGATGCTAAAGCTGAAACTCCAGTACTTTGGCCACCTCATGTGAAGAGTTGACTCATTGGAAAAGACTCTGATGCTGGGAGGGATTGGGGCCAGGAGGAGAAGGGGACGACCGAGGATGAGATGGCTGGATGGCATTACTGATTCGATGGATGTGAGTCTGAGTGAACTCCGGGAGTTGGTGATGAACAGGGAGGCCTGGCATGCAATTCATGGGGTCACAAAGAGTCGGACACAACTGAGCGACTGAACTGAACTGAATGCAAAACCTAACGGTTTTCTTTAAAGGGAGCACAGGAGAGGATCTCCCAGGGAGACACATGTTACAGTCACATTTAACATGATCACTTATACCTAATCACATAATCCAGTTGTCTTTGCCATATTCTCTTGGTAAGAAGTAAGTCACAGGTCTTGTCTCAAGGGCAAAGGATTCTGTAAGAAAACTAGAAAGCCACCAGCTATCCACTTCAGTAAATAAAGGTAAGACTTCTAAACAACTAAAGATTATTAATCCTATTTCTCTTCCTCATTGATGAAAGCCATATTATTAATGAACTTATAAATCATATGAAATTTCATGAATTGTATTAAAAGAAAGCAGCAGGTCACTGAAAGTCTTAAGTAGCAGGTTAACAGACTTCTACCTTTAAGTAGAAGCAGTGATTACTCTCTGGAGAAGGCAATTGCAAACGAACAAAGCCATCAATCTATGTAAAAGGCAATGTCACATTGGATTAGGGAGTGGTTATATAACTGACAATCTGTGGATGAAATTGAGATGCTATTCTGAAAACAGAATCGGGAGGGCCTGGTTAAAAAAAAAAGAAGAAAGAGAGAGAGAAAATTTTGAAAATAACCTCTGGTGTGGAATTGGATGATGCCTGTTAACTGAGACTGAAATCACTGAAAGAGGAGTTTGTTGGGTAGAGTTGGTTAGTTTAGACTGGGGCAAAATCTCACCCTGTAAAATTTAATTGAAGGACTAGAGTTGTTAAAGTAAGAAGAAAAGGTTGAGCATATTCCCAGATAACAGGAACATTTAGGTAATTGAAGGGAACAGTATCAGGGAAAGGAATTAGAAGTGGCAGTCAAAGGGAAGAGAAAATCGATATAATATGACATAACCGCATGATAGTTGTCAGAATCAAATGACAAAATTCTGTACCATGACAGATATAAGTAAGATAAGCAATGGAGAATCCTTTGTTTTATCAGTAAAATCATTTCAGTGCACTGCATCAGTGCAGGTTTCTTGTTTAATATTATAGGTGTTTGGGCTTGAGGGCCTTCTGAGTTTATTTGCAGGCACAGAAAACTAATATTGCAAATTAGTTGCTTAAAGGGCTGTCTACTTTTTTCTACTTATGGTGAAATTTCGCTTTAGGACAGTTTCATCCAGCACTGAATCCTGAAGAAATACAATCTATATTGGCATCTTGAAAAGTTGTAAATGCTGCACAGCATTTTAGGAAACAGAACAATTGAAACACAAATTATTTGTTCCTTTGGAGATTTATTTGGAATCGAAGCTGCCATTTGTTCTGTAGTGACAAGTCCAGCTCTAGCATTTCTCTTGGAATTCTCTTTGCAAGCTTTTTTTAAGCAACGGCAGTTGCAAGATAGGACATTCCTGGAGATTAATGACTGCCTGGGAGGGGTTGTTCTTTGGTCCATTAACCCTAACCAGTCATTAATTTCCATGAAAGATCCTGCATGAAAGTTATTATTACTAATATGAATGGAAAATGAAAGAAACATACAGTAGGTATATTGATTTCACCCTGCCTTTCAGGATGATGCAGTCATTTCATCTGCATAAAGATCTTCAGAAAACTGAAGGTCCTGCATGTAAACCAATCACTTTGTTGTTCTTGGCAATCTCATTTTGCCTACATTGAAACAATTAACTTAAAAGGAAATTAAGAGTGCAGAAGTCCCCAGATATAATCTAAAAGTCTTGATCCAACCAACAAATGTTGGTTATGTTAAACTTAGTAGATTGCCTTAGTTTATACTGGGATCTGTCCTAAGTTTGATAGAAATAGTTCTATAAGAAGTAGATTTTGGTTTTAACTTACACAAGGTACATAGCAACTATCTACTATCTTAAAATATCCTAAATTAAACTATAAAGACTAAAGTAACATTTTGTCTTAAATATAGTGCTTTTAAAGACACTTTTCACAAAACTTATTGATACAAATCATTATGACAAAAAAAAATGTGCTCTAAAGAGCAAAATAGGATCATAATGTTAAATCTTATAAATATACTTTGAATTTATTTTCAGACTAGCAAACATTTCAAAATTCATTTGATAAAACTCATGAAGAAAAAGTTATATAATATTTTACACATGTATGTGAGAAACAATGACAGTTAAATTGTTTTTGAAATATCATGATATATTTATTTCAATGAAATTCAATCCTCATTTTTCATCTTACAAAATATTTTATACTTTCAGTCTTTTCTTTACAAAGTTGTCATTATATGTTATAATGATAATTGCCAGACAAACCATTTTTAGCAGTATATGCTTTTATCTTTGATGAAATGAATAGAAAATTTAACTAGGAGATTTGGTATATAGTCATATGTATATGTATGTACGTGGTATATTTGTAGTATACATATATATACACACACATATAACAAACAAGATGTGCACAGATATATATGTACATATATGTGTTTATGTGCACACATATACACACACTCTCACATGAACATATGTGTACATANGCTTTTATCTTTGATGAAATGAATAGAAAATTTAACTAGGAGATTTGGTATATAGTCATATGTATATGTATGTACGTGGTATATTTGTAGTATATATATATATACACACACATATGACAAACAAGATGTGCACAGATATATACATACATATATGTGTTTATGTGCACACATATACACACACTCTCACATGAACATATGTGTACATATAAGTATATGTTTATATATACTTATACATATGCTCCTTAAAATGTGTGTGTAATTAATAACCAATTTCCAACACATTCAAGCTACGTATTTACTGAAGGAATATTGAGTTATGCATCACATCACCTTTTGACTTTATAAATAACTTAAATTTAAGTCACATTTGCATTAATTTATTATAACTCAGATAATAAAAAACAAGCCTCTTCAGTAATTTATAATAAAATATAGTCACATATTATCTCTATAACTTAATACTTCATCATCTGTCTTATAAAATATGTTTATATACTTTCAAAAATGTTTATGTTTATTTTCATTGAAAGGTATAATAAATTGTTCCCTTAAGAGAAAGTGTTTGTTTTATCAGATTAGATAAACAATAAAGATTCCTTTAGATCTATACATCATTCCTCTATACTGAATAACCTATATCTAGAATATTAAGTATTGGCAAAAATTATTTAAATTTGTGATAACATAAAATATTTTGTCAAAGTATATCATGATGCTAAAAGTATATTGTAAAACTCTAACTACATCATTATTAAGTTATTAAATGGGGTGCTCTAAAGTGAAAGAGTCAAAGATATAATTAAAGGATATATGATAAAATCTTATAAAGCTTTTTCGATAGAATTTTCAGAGTCTGAGAACAGAAATGTCATTACTGAATTGATAACAAATTATTTTGCAAGTAATAGGGATTCCAATCTGCTTTTAACATTACTAAAGGAGAATCTCATCAATTATCTCTTGATAGATCATTACAAATATTTTTGATGATAAATCATGCTCATTATTTTGGCTTATAACTTGGAAAAAAGTTCAAAAACTTGATTGCATTGTTATAACAAATTCATTCTATTTTGATCTAATAATCTGCATCAATAAGTTTTCTCTGCATTTATATCTAGGTAAATAAAGAGTAGTCTCATTCTAAATACAAATAGTGAGCCACCATTGGCAATATTAACAAATGAAGTCAACAACATCCACGTATATAAAGCAATCTGAGCTTCTTAATGATGCATTTGAAAAAGTCTTCCTTTTCATATTTAATCATAATTTATCATTTTAACATATGTTTTGCATCACTTGTACTAATAAAATTATATTTTAAAAATTTTAAATTTGGCATCATTATTTCACATAAATNATATATATACACACACATATAACAAACAAGATGTGCACAGATATATATGTACATATATGTGTTTATGTGCACACATATACACACACTCTCACATGAACATATGTGTACATATAAGTATATGTTTATATATACTTATACATATGCTCCTTAAAATGTGTGTGTAATTAATAACCAATTTCCAACACATTCAAGCTACGTATTTACTGAAGGAATATTGAGTTATGCATCACATCACCTTTTGACTTTATAAATAACTTAAATTTAAGTCACATTTGCATTAATTTATTATAACTCAGATAATAAAAAACAAGCCTCTTCAGTAATTTATAATAAAATATAGTCACATATTATCTCTATAACTTAATACTTCATCATCTGTCTTATAAAATATGTTTATATACTTTCAAAAATGTTTATGTTTATTTTCATTGAAAGGTATAATAAATTGTTCCCTTAAGAGAAAGTGTTTGTTTTATCAGATTAGATAAACAATAAAGATTCCTTTAGATCTATACATCATTCCTCTATACTGAATAACCTATATCTAGAATATTAAGTATTGGCAAAAATTATTTAAATTTGTGATAACATAAAATATTTTGTCAAAGTATATCATGATGCTAAAAGTATATTGTAAAACTCTAACTACATCATTATTAAGTTATTAAATGGGGTGCTCTAAAGTGAAAGAGTCAAAGATATAATTAAAGGATATATGATAAAATCTTATAAAGCTTTTTCGATAGAATTTTCAGAGTCTGAGAACAGAAATGTCATTACTGAATTGATAACAAATTATTTTGCAAGTAATAGGGATTCCAATCTGCTTTTAACATTACTAAAGGAGAATCTCATCAATTATCTCTTGATAGATCATTACAAATATTTTTGATGATAAATCATGCTCATTATTTTGGCTTATAACTTGGAAAAAAGTTCAAAAACTTGATTGCATTGTTATAACAAATTCATTCTATTTTGATCTAATAATCTGCATCAATAAGTTTTCTCTGCATTTATATCTATGTAAATAAAGAGTAGTCTCATTCTAAATACAAATAGTAAGCCACCATTGGCAATATTAACAAATGAAGTCAACAACATCCACGTATATAAAGCAATCTGAGCTTCTTAATGATGCATTTGAAAAAGTCTTCCTTTTCATATTTAATCATAATTTATCATTTTAACATATGTTTTGCATCACTTGTACTAATAAAATTATATTTTAAAAATTTTAAATTTGGCATCATTATTTCACATAAATTTAAATTTCAAATTATGAATATTTTTATGCAGAAAGATATGACAGAATGATCACATAAAAGCTTTCCATTATTAATAACTATCATAATAAGAGAAATTTATGAGTATATAAAATAAATTTAGTTCAGTGAAAGAAACAGATTATATTATCATTTAAAAAACCCGTATGTATTCAGTTCAGTTGAGTTCAGTTCAGACCTTAGTGGTGTCCTACTCTTTGTGACCCCATAAACCGCAGCACACCAGTCCTCCCTGTGCAGCACCAACTCCCAGAGTCCACCCAATCCTATGTCAATCAAGTCAGTGATGCCATTCAACCAGCTCATCCTCTGTCATCCACTTCTCCTACCCTCAGTCTTTCCCAGCATCAGAGTCTTTTCAAATGAGTCAGCTCTTCNTGCTCCGCCCTCCCGTGGAGGGCGTGGTGTCGAGAGCGATTATCTGGCTCCAGCTGCTTTGTGCAGCTGGCTGGAAAGGAAAAGGGCAGCCTTAGCCCAGGGGGAGAAAATCCTGCTTCATCTTGTGGGAGGGATGGAAACAAAAGAGGGAGGAAGCAGAATACAATTGTAATTATCCAGAGACCAAGATAATAAATGATTTTTAAAAGACACAATCCAGCCTCCACCTTATCTACTTCTCCTCACCCAGGAATGAAGGGAAGAAGGACTCTGAGGTTGATTTGAGGTTTGATCCGTTTCATCTGGGCTGCATAAAATTGATGAGTCCAAAAGAAGATCCTTTTTTTTTTTTTTTTGAAAGATGTATGCTTCCTGCAAGAAGGCGTCTGTAGGTGTGTTTGAGATCCTACCCTCTAGTTAATTTCTTATGCAGGGAAGCCCGCCTATCGAGGATGGGGGAGATTTCTCATCCGCGTTTTGGTGCCCATTAACAGTGATTCTCTATTCAAATTCTCCATCTTGCTTTGTGCTATCTATCTGCCCACCAGAGTGCAATTACACTAGCCTCAGGAGACTTTGCCTAAGAAAGTGGCAGATCTAGGGACTATGACAGGTGCTGTGATCCTAATCGTCCATGCAGGATGCTGTTTCTAAGTCTGTAGGAAGGGGGACCCTCCAGGGCATGAGAGTGGACTCTTGTCTAACACTCACAAAAGTATTGTCCAAGGAGACACACATGCTGACAAAGCAAGAGGTCTTATTGGTAGGGGATATCCAGGTGTGGGGGTGGGGGTAGCTGCAGGATCAGGGAACCCAGAAGAACTGTTCTGCCAAGTGGCTCTCAGTCTTGGGTTTTATGGTAACAGGGTTAGTTTCTGGGTTGTCTTTGGCCAGTCATTCTGGTTCAGGGTCCTTCCTGGTGGCTTGCGCATCACTCAGCCAAGATGGATTCCAGCAAGAAGGAATCTGGGAGGTTGGTAAGACATGTTGCCTGGCATCTCCTCTCTCCTTTTGACCTTTCCCAAATTTTTCTGGTGGGCAATAGCTTGTTAGTTCCATGATCTTTACCAGGATCTCCTGTTGTAAGGTAACTCATGCAAGTGGTTTCTACTGTGCCTAGGCAGTTTCAGTCAGTGGTTCCCCTAACAAGAATATTGTATTTCCCCCTGCAACGTATTAAAGTAATGTAAAAGCAAACAAATGCTATCATTCTTTTGTTGGGTCCACCACCGAATTATTGAGTGAATTGGAAATGGATCTGGTTGAGAGTGGAATCAGACATCACTTCCTCCCTGTTCCTCCATCCCCCTGCCTTCCTCTGACCTCTTCTGAGAAGAACTTACTCCCTATCTTTGTTGCTGACAGATTCCAAGCTATGCTCCTTAAAGAAGAGAAGATACCTCTTCCGCTTCTCATTTGCTGATTAGTTTATGAAGGGGTCACTTCTACTGGTCACCTCTCAGTTCTGAGAGGTTTATTATTCCAGAAAATCTGAGGCCTTCTTTCAGTGATAACTTTGATTGAAGATGTGATTAAATGTGGTTTGTGACCTGGCCTGGACTTGCGGATTCACGGAGCTCCGCCAGGGTGTTTCTGCATGGACCTGGCTGTACTGCAGCCACTGTGTGTGTGTGGCGGCTCAGTGGCCTCAGAGAGGCATTCTGTGGTCCTCCAGTGAAAAGGTGACTGACTGGACAGGCTTCAAGCCAATTTTGCTTGCTGAGGATGACCAGAAGCCATTTTGCAGGCTCAAGGAAGTTGCACTCTGAGCAGACAGAAAGCTCTTTTTCACAGTCCAAAGAGAGTCTATGATTTAGGGAGATGTGGAATCTTTTTGAGAGATCTTTTTTTAAAAAGACCTGTTCTAGAGAATAACATGGAAACTTACACTACCATATGTAAAATAGATAGCCAATGGTAATTTGCTGTATGGGGAACTCAAACTGGGGGCTCTGTAACAAACTAGAGGGGTGGGTTGGGGAGGAAAATGGGAGGGAGGTTCGGGAGAGAGAGACATGGGTGTACCTATGGCTGATTCTTGTTGATGTTTGACAGAGAACCACAAAATTCTGTAAAGCAATTATCCTTTAATTAAAAAAAGAAAGTAGCAAAAATAAGTAAGCTAAAATAAAACCCATAAAAATAATTCCTTTGTTCCATGATCAAGTGTTTCTAAATAAATTTCACTTTGGGAAGTTAAAAAAAAAAAAAAGACCTGTCCTCTCTGCCCCTGCCTCTGACTTCAGTAGTCAGCGTTTGAATGTCCGTAAACCCCCAACAGGCCTGGGGACCCAGCAACAGCTCTGCCTTTGGGAGGCTCTTTGTTTCCAGATTTTAATTCAGATTGAGCCCTCTTTTCTCAGGGCATCCACGCCCTCCTGCAATGACTGCTCCTTTGGCTGAATCAAAGACCGCCTGGTGCTCTGCATCACTGCCCCCTTTGTCCTGGGGAAAAAGGCATCACGGTGCCCGTGATCCTCCCACACTCCTGCTTTGTCATAGCCCATTAGCACGCCCTCCGTTCATCTTCTGAGATTCTCTTGTTGCTCACCCATCTTCCCACTCTCCCCCTCACCCCATCTGCCTAATATCTTCATTCTCTCCCCTCCACAAAGCAGCTGCTGGCTCAGACTGACAGGGGCCTGTGGGATTCTCAGCACTGAGACAGACTCTCAGTGCTGAAGGAGTATCATTGGGGCACATCTAGCTCTGCCCTGCCTTGATGTAAAAGCAGTCCAGAGCCAACTTCTATAAGTAAGATTCTTAAAATGCGTTAGTTGCTCAGGTCATGTCCAACTCTTTGTGACTCCATGGACTGTAGCCACCAGGCTCCTCTATCTATGGAATTCTCCGGCAAGAATACTGGAGTGGGTATCCATTTCCTTCTCCAGGCGATCTTCCCAACCCAAGGATCAAACCTGGGTGTCCTGCATTGCAGGCAGATTCTTTACCATCTGAGCCACCAGGGAAGCCAGTTCACAATATTCATCCAATATCTATTGAACACCTTTCATGTGCCAGATACTGTTCCAGACATGAAAGATACAGTACAGTGGACAAGATAGTTAGGTGTGCTGAACTGAGAGAGTTTATGTTTTAGGATAGGTTGGGAGTTGAGGATGGAAGGGGCATGTGTGCCATAAGTAAAACAATAAGCAAATGAAAGATCAGACAGTAAAGATCATATCTTATAGCTCTTACAGTAAAAAGATGCTCAGGCTGCTTATAACCAACTAGCTTCATTACCAGGAGCTATTTCCTCTATAGACAGATGCTCCTCAGGTGATGAACTAGCCTCAGTGTGAAAGCCTTTCAGGACCAGGAGACAAGAGAAATGCTGCTCACAGGACCACAAAGGAAAAGACTATAGCCTAACTGCGCTCACATCCAATCACAGCAATGGGTGGGAGACTACGCGTTCTAAGTTGCTTCTCCGTCATTTTCCAATCACTTGACACTCATCTGAACCAAATTTCCTTCCATTTTTACATTTGTGAGAGTATCTACTAGTCATTTTCAGTGGTGAAATGGCAGACATTTCATCTCTTAGTTGGCCTAGTACATCTAATGGTGTTAAGCCAAGATGCTAACCAGAGAGTCTGGTCACCCAGACAGAGGACACATAACTCTTTGAGTGACAGATACACAGGTAAGAAGCTGGAAGAACAGCAGGGCTGGAGCAAGGCACAGTCCACTGTTGTTTGTGTTGTTGCTCAGTTGCTAAGTCGTGTCTCACTCTTTGCCATCCCACGGACTGTAGCATGCCAGGTCTCCCTGTCCCTCACTGCCTCCCAGAGTTTGCCCAAGTTCATGTCCATTGAATCGGTGACGCTATCCAACCATCTCATCTTTTACCGCCCTCTTCTTTTGCCTTCAATATTTCCCAGCATCAGGATCTTTTCCAATAAGAAATAGTCGTAAATGAACTTGAAAATGATGATACTTTACCCACCTGGCCCCCATTCAGGTTCCTTGGAGAAGGAAGATGTGTTCATTTCAGTGAAGGTACAAAAAGTCAATTCCTGATTATACTTAATTAAACCGGTGGAGCAGAGCACCCTAATTTGGAAGCTTTATAAATCAGAGATGGCAAAATGGCAGCCTGTTTATGATTTGTTTGGGTTGTTTGTCCCCATGGTAATTTACTTAAATTTAGACTAATTGCAACAATTAAAATCACGAACTTTCACATGCAATTTCAGACAACCCCTACTAAATGGACCTGAATTTGTCTGTGAAGGCAGTTGGCTGAATACTGGGCTTGGTGGGAAGAAGAGAACAGTAACTTCCTATTTCAGATGAGACCTGAGCTCTTATATTTTCCATAGCCCCCACCACTCCTTGTGTTGGTATCATTGGCACTTATTAGCTTTTTTCCCAGGGAAGGCAATGGCACCCCACCCCAGTACTCTTGCCTGGAAAATCCAATGGACGGAGTAGCCTGGTGGGCTGCAGTCCATGGGGTCGCTAACAGTCGGACAGACTGAGTGACTTCACTTTCACTTTTCTCTTTCATGCATTGGAGAAGGAAATGGCAACCCACTCCAGTGTTCTTGCTTGGAGAATCCCAGGGATGGGGGAGCCTGGTGGGCTGCCGTCTATGGGGTCACACAGAGTCGGACACAACTAAAGTGACTTAGCAGCAGCAGCTTTTTTCCAGCCACACTTCATCCATATATGTTACTTGCTTCCCTGCAATTAATCTAAGAGCAGAGCCTTCAAAGCTTCGTGGCCTCTCCCACTCACCAAGTCCAGAAGTTCTGCTGAAGATCTGGATGGGTTTAGAGAAAGCACTGGATCAGGTCTGCTTCACTGACTATCTGGCAGCAAAGAATTATGAACAGATTCCAGGAAAATCATGCCCAATGGTAAGAAGTCCGTGAAGCACCAGTGTTGCACCACTGTGGAGGTGGGGTTAGTGACCAAGTGACTGATTGACTGAATGGGAGTAATGACCAGATGTGTGCTGATGACCCAGCCCTACAAAGGCACTATACCTGGGTAGGTAAGTTCATTTTGTGGTCTTGTGAGTCTTTGGTTGTTTATTGACTGCTTCAGAGCTATTGGTTTTCTTTTAATAAAACTCTGAAGGAGTACATAGGCAGCTAGAGTGATTGAAGCGTTGGAGGTATATTGAAGGAGATGGTGTAGGCTAGGATGGCAGGACAGGGAGGGGCCAGATCCACAAGTCTTTAGGCCACAGGACAAGTTTAAATTTCATTTTATACCACTGGGAAGTCACTGGAGGATTTTAAACAGAAAATGGCCTGATTTTATGTATTTTTTAAAAGACCTTTCTAACTGCTAAGTGGAGAATTGATTGCAAGACAGCAAGAATAGAAGCCAGAAGATAAGGACCATTTTTAGAACCATAGTAAGAGATGATGGCCTCATAGACCATAGTGGTAACAATGAAAATGGGGAAAAGTTGTGGATGCATTTAAGAATTACTTGGAGAATTTCTTTCACAGATGGCTTAAAATCAGTAGTTTATGCATTAAGTTCCAGAGTTTGAGTAGTATATGCTTTAAAACCTATCCCCCCTACCTCAGAATGACTGAGGATTCAGAGCTCATGGTGGATTAAGGTTAACAGTCTGCAGTATCACATTTATTCATAATCTTTAGACTAGGGGTGGTGGTGGATGGGCAAAGCCTACCATGCAGGAAAAAGAGCAGAATCCTGTCTCTTCTCTTAATTTTATTATTTGAAACCTTGGAAAAAGAATTTTTTTCCTACTTTATCTCTTCAGTTCAGTTCAGTTGCTCCATTGTGTCCAACTCTTTGCGACCCTATGGACTGCAGCACACCAGGCCTCCCTGTCCATCACCAACTCCTGGAGCTTACTTAAACTCATGTTTACCGAGTCAGTGATGCCATCCAACCATCTCATCCTGTCGTCCCCTTCTCCTCCCACCTTCAATCTTTCCTAGCATCAGGGTCTTTTCAAATGAGTCAGTTCTTCGAATTAGTTGACCAAAATATTAGCGTTTCAGCATCAGCATCAGTCTTCCAATGAATATTCAGGACTGATTTCCTTTAGGATTGACTGGTTGGATCTCCTTGCAATCCAAGGGACTCTCAAGAGTCTTATCCAACAGTTTAAAACATCAGTTCTTTGGTGCTCAGCTTTATAACCCAACTCTCACATCTATACATGACTACTGGAAAAACCATAGCTTTGACAAGATGGACCTTTGTTGGCAAAGTAATGTCTCTGCTTTTTAATATGCTATCTAGATTGGTCATAGCTTTTCTTCCAAGGAACAAGCGTCTTTTAATTTCATAGCTGCAGTCACTATCTGCAGTGATTTTGGAGCCCCCCCAAAATAAAGTCTTTCACTTTTTCCATTGTCTCTCCTTCTTTTTGCCATGAAGTGATGGGACTGGATGCCATGATCTTAGTTTTCTGAATGTTGAGTTTTAAGCCAACTTTTTCACCCTCTTCTTTCACTTTCATCAAGAGGCTCTTTAATTCTTCTTTGCTTTAACTATAAGGGTGGTGTCATCTGCATATCTGAGGTTATTGATATTTTCCCCTGTAATCTTGATTCCAGCTTGTGCTTCATCCAGCCTGGCATGATGTACTCTGCATATAAGTTAAATAAGCAGGGTGACAATATACAGCCTTGATGTACTCCTTTCTCGATTTGGAACCAGTCTGTTGTCCCATGTCCAGTTCTAACTGTTGCTTCTTGACCTGCATACAGGTTTCTCAGGAGGTAGATCAGGTAGTCTGGTAGTCCCATCTCTTTCAGAATTTTCCACAGTTTATTGTGATCCACACAGTCAAAGCCTTTGGCATATTCAATAAAGCAGAAATAGATGTTTTTCTGGAACTCTTTTGCTTTTTCAATGATCCAACAGATGTAACTGTTTCAGCATATTATCTCTTATGTATAAAAGATACGTAAGAGATCTCTTTTTGAAAAAAGATAATCACAATATCATGTGTGTGTGTTCAGTTGCTCAGTCGTTATCTGACTCTTTGTGGCCCGTGGACTATAGTCCACCAGGATCCTCAGTCCATGGAATCTTCTAGGCAAAAATAATCGAGTGAGTTGCCATTTCCTATTCCTGGGGATCTTCCTGACCCAAGGACTAACCCCGTCTGTGGTGACTCCTGAAATGATATCTAATGTTTGCTTTTAAATAATATGAGGAAATGAAACAAAATTGGCTACTGGTATTTTGTTTATTGGTGAAATTGGGTGAGAGGTACAGTGAGGGTTCATTCAAATTATTCTCTTTGCTTCTGTAAAGGTTTGCCACTTTCCCTAACAAAAATTTTCTCCTTTTACATATTTGAAACTTTCCATAGTATTAGGTTGCAAAAATAATTGCGGTTGGTGCCAAAGTGATTGAAATGCAAAAGTAATTGTGGTTGATGCAAAAGTAAATGCAGTTCAAAAGTAATTGTGATTGATAGAAAAGTAATAGTAATTGCAGTTGATGCAAAATTAATTGAGGTTGGTGCAATAGTAATTGTTGTTGGTGCAAAAGTAATAGAGGTTAAAAAGTAATTGTGGTTGGTGTAAAAAAAGTGAAAGTGATAGTCGCTCAGTCATGTCCGACTCTTTGCGATCCCATGGACTGTGGCTTGCCAGACTCCTCTGTCCGTGGAATTCTCCAGGCAAGAGTCCTGGAGTGGGTTGCCATTTCTCCAGGGAATCTTCCTGACCCAGGGATCAAACCCGCATCTCTTGTACCTCCTGCGTAAGTCAACCGCAATTACTTTTGAACCTCACTTACTTTTGCACCAACCCCATGTAATAACAGTTTTGTTAAGAAGAATTTTTTAAATGCCACTAGCTGGGTACTTGCTAATTGGTACCTCTTTAGCAATAGCACTCAAAACATTACTTTCCTCTTTATAACTCATGTACCAAGAACACAGGCCGATCTGTTTTTTCTTTAAAAGATGTTGTATAGACTCTCCTCTCTCCCACTTTTTACCTGAAGAATAGAAGAGGAGAGAAAGTGCTAAGAGTAAAATATGTGCATTCTTTCCACTGGTCTCCCAAAAGGTGCTAGAACAGATCCCAGCAATTCTGGGATCTTGGGCTAACAAGAAACCAGGAGACAAGTGTCTCCTTTATAGAATACCAGGGAAGGCATGGTTGGTGAAGTGGGGCCAATGTTGAGTGGCACTACTTGCTCAAAGTTGCATTCAACCATTTGAGAATAGTTGTAATGTCTGACTTAATAGCCAGAAGCCTGGAATGCTAGTCCCAGCCATAGGAATCTCCATCTATGGTGCAAGGAAGAATGGTCCTTAACCTGTCTGTAAGGCTTCTTCACCCAACTTCTTTATACTTGGCATCCCTTAGCTAGATTGATGGGTTTTACATAATACATGCAACTCAAAATATAGCAACACAAATAAAATTTTATTCACGATTCATTCTTGTAAAAGTATGTCCATATTACTTTCGAAATAAAGTTTTGTGAGAAATAAACGGAGGGGAAGGTGTCTGCCAAATTGAGGCCCATTTCCTAAACCCTTCTACATCTCACCCTATTCATTCCCTGTTGATGACTTTGTTTCCCTATCTTTCAAGTGCAGCTCATCACTGGAACACCTTTGCATCAGCTGCATCCTGGAAGAAGCTCTCTGAAGTTGTGGGTCATGAGTTTGCTCTGGCAGATTGAACTCTTAACAAGGAACAGCTAGATTTGAAGACAAGGATGGAAGAGCCAGCACCGGGGGAAGGCCGGAGTCAGCTCCCAAGCCCCCACCACAGCTCCCTGAGGAAAGCCATGGCGGCTGCTCTGGTCCTCAATGGGGAATCCACCATGGGGCGCAGGAAAAAGAAGAAGAAAGAGTCCCGCCCAGAATCTATCATCATCTACCGGTCAGAGAGTGAGACACTGGATGAGGAGCCTGGGGAATCAGAAGGTGGGGATCAGCCTAAAGAGGAGGAGGGAGATGATTTCCTAGACTATCCTGTGGATGATGGTGAGTCTCTCTGGGGTCACCTGCTTAAAGCCACAGGGAGGAGGCCCAGTGAGGATCCTCCAGAAGCCAGACAGGCATTCAGTCACTGACCTGCTTCTTACTGATACATTTCTTCTCACGACGTTGCAGTCTTCAACAAGTCAACAATATTTATTGAGCATTTATTGTGGTTCTCTTCTAGGTAATATGGAGGAGAACTCTACTTTTTTTGAAATTCCTAGTATAATAGAAGAGACCAATTTATACACAAAAATTAGTAATATAAGCCAACCAGGCTAACTATTTAATACATGTAGTTGGCTTTCATAATAATCAGGAAAATGTGAACTATAACATCATGAGTTATGATATTCCTGCACTATATAATATTCACTTCCTATATGGATGGCAAAAAAATTAGGTAAAAGATATTAACATCAATGTGAGGAAATGGATATACTCTCATATACCTCATGTGTAAAAGGTATCTGCTTTTGGGAAATATGTCAATATTAAATTCAAAATATGCATAGCTTACGTCCTAGAAATTCTCAGTATCTACCACATGCCCATGTGCATAAGGAAGCAGTTATAACAATGTTTGTTGCTGCTAAGGAAACTGCAGGACGTCTATATTAAGTGTCATTATGCAGCAGTAGACGGATGTGGTAGATCTGTCTGTGTATATGGGTCATCCCCAAGACATATGCCCATGGTGAATGGGATGAGCCAAGTCGCTGCTCTCATGACATTTACCTTCCAGTCAGGCGAAGACAGATAGCGAACAACTCAGCAAACAAAAGATGACTTCAAAAGATAATAAAAGATAATAGTGGTACAGGTTCCAAAGACAGTAAACCTCCATGACAGGAAGGACGGTGACCAAGTGAGGGAAGGGGGGGGAGGGCTAGACTGCACAGCCTCTCAGAGGAAGGGACATTTGCTCTTGAAGTGGCCCCATTCTGTCCCTCATCCAGCCAGGGGCTAGAAGTCCACAGGGCCTCGGGGAGCTGCCAACAAAAAGCCTTCACATACTAAGGACCGTGGATGCTTTACTTTCACGACCTGCAGCCTCACTCCCAGGCCTGCCAGAGAGTGGCTATTTGGTGGGGGTGGGAGTGATGCTGCCGGTGTTGGGGACAGTGGTGGTGGTACTGGTGGAACATCTGT
This sequence comes from Oreotragus oreotragus, assembly GCA_006410675.1. Taxonomy (NCBI): domain Eukaryota; kingdom Metazoa; phylum Chordata; class Mammalia; order Artiodactyla; family Bovidae; genus Oreotragus; species Oreotragus oreotragus. The sequence continues at coordinate 177,613 of SJYX01004110.1, read as the reverse complement.
GCTGGGGAATGTGTATGTGGTGTGCGTGTGTGTATGTGTGGCGCCTGTGTGTGTACAGAACTTGGATATGAAGGCTGGGATGTCGACCAGTTTATGAAGAGGCCTCTCTCAGAAGCATGGAGGTAGGAATGAGGAGAGAAGAGGAGTTGGCTCCCCATCAGTATAACACGCATACATGGTGCCACCTTCACACACAGTAGCTGATACTCAGTAACAGTATTTTCACAGCACTTACAAACCAGAAATACGATCACGCTGAAGAAGCATCTGTGGTAGAGTTCTCACTCCCTTCCATATTGCAGACATGATAGAAGCCCAGAGAAGTAGAGATAATAAAAAACAAGCTTAACCTGCTTCACGGTCTTAGCAGGGCCCTGGCAGGAGAGTTGATCACGAGAATACTAAACCTTCCCTCGAGGGAGACTCATTGAATCTGCTGTGAAATCACTGACTTCGTATGGTGTCACCAGAATAAAGGACCTTCTTGTACTCGGTTCCTGGGGGGGAGGGCTAGACTGCACAGCCTCTCAGAGGAAGGGACATTTGCTCTTGAAGTGGCCCCATTCTGTCCCTCATCCAGCCAGGGGCTAGAAGTCCACAGGGCCTCGGGGAGCTGCCAACAAAAAGCCTTCACATACTAAGGACCGTGGATGCTTTACTTTCACGACCTGCAGCCTCACTCCCAGGCCTGCCAGAGAGTGGCTATTTGGTGGGGGTGGGAGTGATGCTGCCGGTGTTGGGGACAGTGGTGGTGGTACTGGTGGAACATCTGTGCTGGGGAATGTGTATGTGGTGTGCGTGTGTGTATGTGTGGCGCCTGTGTGTGTACAGAACTTGGATATGAAGGCTGGGATGTCGACCAGTTTATGAAGAGGCCTCTCTCAGAAGCATGGAGGTAGGAATGAGGAGAGAAGAGGAGTTGGCTCCCCATCAGTATAACACGCATACACGGTGCCACCTTCACACACAGTAGCTGATACTCAGTAACAGTATTTTCACAGCACTTACAAACCAGAAATACGATCACGCTGAAGAAGCATCTGTGGTAGAGTTCTCACTCCCTTCCATATTGCAGACATGATAGAAGCCCAGAGAAGTAGAGATAATAAAAAACAAGCTTAACCTGCTTCACGGTCTTAGCAGGGCCCTGGCAGGAGAGTTGATCACGAGAATACTAAACCTTCCCTCGAGGGAGACTCATTGAATCTGCTGTGAAATCACTGACTTCGTATGGTGTCACCAGAATAAAGGACCTTCTTGTACTCGGTTCCGGTCTCAGGGGACAACACTGATGAGCTGTCTGTTCCTCTGATCTTGACTTTCACCTCTTTGTGCCCTGCAGGTGTGTGGAATGTGCCTGTGGACAGCCGCTATGTCACATTAACTGGGACCATCACCCGAGGAAAGAAAAAGGGGCAGATGGTAGACATCCACGTCACACTGACAGAGAAGGAACTGCAGGAGCTCACCAAGCCCAAGGCATCGTCAAGGGAAACGACGCCTGGAGGCAGAAAGGCCTGCCAGCTGGGAGCAGACCGTGGGCCACACGTGGTCCTCTGGACGCTGGTCTGCCTGCCTGTGGTTTTCCTCCTCTCCTTTGTGGCCTCTTTCTACTATGGCACCATCACTTGGTACAACATCTTTCTCGTGTACAACGAGGAGAGGACCTTCTGGCACAAGATCTCCTGTTGCCCCTGCCTCATCCTCTTCTATCCAGTGCTCATCATGGCCATGGCCTCTTCCCTGGGCCTCTACGCGGCCGTGGTCCAGCTCTCATGGTCCTGGGAAGCCTGGTGGCAAGCTGCCCGGGACATGGAGAAAGGCTTCTGTGGTTGGCTGTGCAGTAAGCTGGGTCTGGAAGACTGTTCTCCCTATAGCATTGTGGAGCTGCTTGAGTCAGACAATATCTCAGGCAATCTGTCCAACAAGGATGCCACCCAGGAGGTAGAAACATCTGCTGTCTAAATTCCCAATGACTTACTTCATTCTCTGGTCTTAGTAGCCTGTTTATCATCTTCCAATTCCAGAATACTCCTTGTTTAAATTATTCCTTCTCTCCCCGCTATACCTCTGGAAAATTTTAGCCCACACTTATCTGTCCTACCATCTTGTTGGTTTCCAGGAGGGCAGGAAACAGAAAAGCAATTTGTGCCCAAATAGTCCATCTAATGGATAAACTCTTCTTTGTTCCTTACCCTAAGATAACCCTTTATCTGGGACAAGGAAGTTCAGGTGTGCAACAGTTCCGGAACTTGAAGGTATTCCTGGTGCCTGGAACCCAGGTTAGTATGTGACTAAATGTGACAGGGAGAAGAAGGAGGCTCAGGGAAGACCAAATCCACTAGTAAGATAATAGATAGTAATGGAGTGAAACATATAAGAAGCAGGGTTGCTACAGTGTAGCAGAATGTAAGAATTTGTGTGTATCACTTAATTTTTATTTATATCTTAAATATAATTGAAGTGCAAATATCAATAGTTTAAATAAGACAAAAGTCTGTTCTTTCTTATATAGAAGATGTCTGGAGGCAGACCATCAGGGAAACCGATGAAGTCATTGGAGTTCCAGGCTTTCTTTTTAGTCCCCAACCCTCATCGCCTTTATCCTCAGCAACCAGTGCTGACTACATCTCCAGTCATCCCATCCATTTTTCAGACAGAACAGAGGACAGGGCAGAGAAGAGCACATACACTCTTCCTAAGCTAAGGAGGTTTCCCAGTAGTCTCTCTCAACACTTCTTCTATCTCACTGGCCAGGCCTTAGTCACATGACCTCATGAGCAAAAGAGGCTGGAAAATGTAGTCTTTTGACTGGGCAGCTGTATTCTAAATATTTGGATTCTGCTAATTTAAGAGACAAGGAAAGAATGGCTATTTTGGTAGGCAAGGGAGAGTCTCTGGCTTACAGTAATCATTTAAATACATTCAGATCCCAAACTGTGAATATAGTTCTATTTATGTATTTATTTATTTATTTAAGCCTAAATCTTACAGAGAACTTGTACATAGCTACATATACTATGCATAAACCACACAGATATTAGCAACCCGTGTGTTGCAATTAAATATCTGTAATGCCATATGGTTTCAGGTGTTTTCAAAAGGAAGAGTGGGTATCTGAGTACAATTATATCATGTACAGATTATAGTAGCATAGCTTTTTTCCAGGTAGTGAAGATGGCCTGGGTGATGGTATTTAATGTAATGTACAGATGAAGGGCTGTGAAGAGAGGCATTGCATCTGTCAGACATCCCCCCGCCCCAGCCCCGTGGAGGGTCAATAACCCTAAGCAAAAGGAGATGCAGTCAGCTTTGGGTGTGTGTGTGTGCTCAGTCATGTCCAGCTCTACAACCCTGTGGACCGTAGTAGCCCACCAGGCTCCTCTGTCCATGGGATTTTCCAGGCAAGAGGACTGGAGCAAGTTGCCATTTCCTCCAGGGGATCTTCCTGACCCAGGGACTGAACCTATGTCTTCGATGTCTCCTGCACTGGCAGGCAGATTCTTTACCACCGAACCACCTGGGAAGCCCCAGCTTGGGATGGTTTGACCAAACCTCATTCAGAATTTTCTGGAGTTCATCAACAAATAGAATCTTTGCTGAGAAGCTTGGGTCGTCATGGCCACAGAGGGTATAAACCAGATGAATCCAGACTAATACAGTCTGAACTTAAAAAAATTCCTGAGGGATCCCTTTCTAATTTAAAAAAAAAAAAATTGTATGAGGTCACGGAGATTTTTTAAGTTTGGGTCTTTACAAGAAGAGCTGGTGTCCATGTTCATGTTTCAGGAAGAAGCTGTTGAAAGAACTGCTGTGACTCAAACCCAATGGGTCAGGTAATGCTGTGCCACAGAAGCCCAGGGACATTTGCCTAATGCATGGTGCTGAATTCCACCTTCAGAGGGAAACCCACCCTTTTAAAAATATCTATCATTAATTTGAAAAAACCCAACTCTGTCCAACATTATTGAAGATAACTTTGGTGCTGTCTGGTGGTTTTGCAGAGATACAAACAATTGAAGACAACAATAAAATCTAATTACGTTTGCTCACTTTGTCTCTGAGTCTCTCCAACATTGCTTTGAACACTATAGTTCTCAGAAAAAGAGTGAGCATGGTGACTGTTTTATAGGTGTGTAATGGCCTTAATATGGGTCCTTAACATCTTGACTCTTCCCAGTTCAGTTCAGTTCAGTCGCTCGGTCGTGTCTGACTGTTTGTGACCCTATGAATCGCAGCACACCAGGCCTCCCTGTCCATCACCAACTCCTGGAGTTCACTCAGACTCGCATCCATCGAGTCAGTGATGCCATCCAGCCATCTCATCCTCGGTCATCCCCTGTTTCTCCTGCCCCCAATCCCTCCCAGCATCAAAGTCTTTTTCCAATGAGTCAACTCTTCGCATGAGGTGGCCAAAGTACTGGAGTTTCAGCTTTAGCATCATTCCTTCCAAAGGAATCTCAGGGTTGATCTTCAGAATGGACTGGTTGAATTTCCTTGCAGTCCAAGGGACTCAAGAGTCTTCTCTGACACCACAATTCAAAAGCATCAATTCTTCAATGCTCAGCCTTCTTCACAGTCCAACTCTCACATCCATACATGACCACAGGAAAAACCATAGCCTTGACTAGACGGACCTTAGTCGGCAAAGTAATGTCTCTGCTTTTGAATATGCTACCTAGGTTGGTTATAACTTTTCTTCCAAGGAGTAAGTGTCTTTTAATTTCATGGCTGCAGTCACCATCTGCAGTGATTTGGGAGCCCAAAAAAATAAAGTCTGACACTGTTTCCACTGTTTCTCCATCTATTTCCCATGAAGTGATGGAACCGGATGCCATGATCTTCGTTTTCTGAATGTTGAGCTTTAAGCCAACTTTTTCATTCTCCTCTTTTACTTTCATCCCACCTACCACCAATTTGTGAGGCTTCTGTTTCGGTGGATTCTTCCAACAGATCACAGATTTACCTAAGCCTACATTAGGAAGTTGCAGCTTTATTTGCCACATTTTTTTCAGAGGTTAAGGAACCAATGGGCAAGGCCCAAAGCAGTCACGATTAGGACAAAGGTAAGTTACTTTCATCCCACCTACCACCAATTTGTGAGGCTTCTGTTTCGGTGGATTCTTCCAACAGATCACAGATTTACCTAAGCCTACATTAGGAAGTTGCAGCTTTATTTGCCACATTTTTTTCAGAGGTTAAGGAACCAATGGGCAAGGCCCAAAGCAGTCACGATTAGGACAAAGGTAAGATGTCCCTGTGGGATGGAGGAGGGTGGGGTTAGTGTAAGGAACAACAGACACCTAGATGAAGTGGATGTCGCCCTCACCCTGGTTGAGCTCGCCAGCTAGTGGAACCCATAGGTTCATAAAATCATTTCAAAAGGGCTCTGAGAGAGATATGGGAAAGTCTAAACTAGAGGAAGGAAAACCTCACCAAACAGACCCAAAGCAATCTCATCTCAGCTGTTAGCAAATGCCTAGAGAATTTTAGAGGAGAAACTAGAGACTTAAATGCCATGTTTGAACATTCTGTTAGCTCATAGTTACATAATCTCTTTGGTAAATATCAGGAAGGAGGACTATGCTTTCCAGTTGCTTTGCGGCTATAATATACTGAGCTGGGTAAACTGTATTTGATCCAGTATAATACTACCAATGTTGCCAAGTGGTTTTTTTGTTTGTTTTTTTTTGGGGGGGAGGGGGACGCAGCATGTATGATTTTAGTTGCCTGACCAGGAATCGAACTGTGCCCCCTGCAATGGAAGCACTGAGTTTATTTATTTTAACTGGAGGCTAATTACTTTACAGTATTGCAGTGGTTTTTGCCATACATTCACATGAATCAGCCATGGGTGTACATGTGTTCCCCATCCTGAACCCCCCTCCCACCTCCCTCCCCATCCCATCCCTCAGGGTCATCCCAATGCACCAGGCCTGAGCACCCTGTCTCATGCATCGAACTTGGACTGGCGATCTATTTCACATATGATATTATACGTGTTTCAATGCTATTCTCTCAAATCATCCCACCCTTGCCTTCTCCCACAGAGTTCAAAAGTCTGTTCTTTACGTGTGTCTCTTTTGCTGTTGCACATATAGGGTCATTGTTACCATCTTTCTAAATTCCATATATATGCATTAATATACTGTATTGGTGTTTTTCTTTCTGACTGACTTCACTCTGTATAATAGGCTCCAGTTTCATCCACCTCATTAGAACTGATTCAAACGCATTCTTTTTAATGGCTGAATAATATTCCATCGTGTATATGTACCACCTATCCATTAGTCTCCCAATGGACATCTAGGTTGTGGAAGTGCGGAGTTTTAACCACTGGACCAGCAGGAAGTCCCCCAAGCCATCTAGTCCATCGACATTAAGTTGCCATCCTTCATTTCAGTTCAAGTCCAGGGGGAGCAAAATCTCCTTGGATTATGATTATCCATGGTTTCCAATGAAACAAGGTTCTAAATCTTTAAAAGAATTAATTTTAGATGACTTGATTCATTGCATCATTGAGGGCCATCCAGGGCTTAAGTTTTACAGTGTTGTAAAAGATTAGTGGCCAAAATCAGAAATTTCCTCCTCTTTAATTACTAACATAAGCTTGTTGAAATATTTTCTAGGCCCAAGATGGAGCCACTTCTGCCTAGGTGCCACACCAGCAAACCAAAATTTTAGTTTACTTTTGTATCCCTTTAAATGCTCTGCTTGACCAAAAACACAGTACAATTTTCCCTAGCATCAGTCGGGGATTGGATCTAGGACCTCTGGGGAGACCAAATTCCGTGGGTGCTCAAATACCTTATAAAAATGATAGTAGAGTTGGTTCTTTACATCTGGATTCTGCTTCACTGAATTCAATGAATCAGGGGTTGAACTTGATCCACAGTTGGTTGAACCTGTGGTTGCCCAACCCATGGATATGGTATGGTGGGCCAACTGTGTGTGTAGTCAGACAACTCCCAGACAGCAAGCCAACTCTGGGCTCTATACTTATTTCCTTGTTCCTTCTCATTCCAAACAAGGCTTACTATGTGGCCCACAGCTAATTAGCTATTTTCTATTTTCCTCTTCCTTGTTGGGTTATTATCTATCCTATAGAAGCTTCCTGCCTTTGTCCTATTTTATGGTTCTTTGAATCTGCTTCAAAAAGTGTTAAATAAAATCTGTATCACTGGCATTGTTTTCTTCAATCATTTTTAACAAGTATTTTATGTCTTTTTCAGTTCAGTTCAAGCTTCCCTGGTGGCTCAGACAGTAAAGCATCTGTCTACAATGTGGGAGACCTGGGTTCAATCTCTGGTTCAGGAAGATCCTCCTGGAGAAGGAAATGGCAATCCACTCCAGTACTATTGCCTGGAAAATCCCATGGACAGAGGAGCCTGGTAGGCTACAGTCCATGGGGTCACAAAGAGTCAGACACGACTGAGCGACTTCACTCACTCACTCAGTTCAGTTCAGTCGCTCAGTCCTGTCCGACTCTTTGCGACCCCATGAATCGCAGCACGCCAGGCCTCCCTGTCCATCACCAACTCCCGCAGTTCACTCAGATTCACATCCATCGAGTCAGTGATGCCATCCAGCCATCTCATCCTCTGTCGTTCCCTTCTCCTCCTGCCCCCAATCCCTCCCAGCATCAAAGTCTTTTCCAATGAGTCAACTCTTCGCATGAGGTGGCCAAAGTATTGGAGTTTCAGTTTTAGCATCATTCCTTCCAAAGAAATCCAGGGCTGATCTCCTTCAGAATGGACTGGCTGGATCTCCTTGCAGTCCAAGGGACTCTCAAGAGTCTTCTCCAACAACACAGTTCAAAAGCATCAATTCTTCAATGCTCAGCCTTGGCTAGATGGACCTTAGTCGGCAAAGTAATGTCTCTGCTTTTGAATATACTATCCAGGTTGGTCATAACTTATCTTCCAAGGAGTAAGCATCTTCTAATTTCATGGCTGCAGTCACCATCTGCAGTGATTTTGGAGCCCCCAAAAATAAAGTCTGACACTGTTTCCACTGTTTCCCCATCTATTTCCCATGAAGTGATGGGACCGGATGCCATAATCTTCATTTTCTGAATGTTGAGCTTTAAGCCAACTTTTTCACTTTCCTCTTTCACTTTCATCAAGAGGCTTTTTAGTTCCTCTTCACTTTCTTCCATAAGGGTGGTGTCATCTGCATATCTGAGGTTATTGATATTTCTCCCAGAAATCTTGATTCCAGCTTGTGTTTCTTCCAGTCCAGCGTTTCTCATGATGTACTCTAAAATCACATCAACATGGTACATCACTGCTCACATCTTTCTGGGATATAAACTTATTTCATATCAATACTTTGTTAAGATTTTAAACTAATTTTTCCAATTGCCCATATAAACATCGTTACACCTCTGTCAGAACACAAAACCTGCACATTTTAATTTTGTATAATGTTCATAAATTCATCACTTATGTAGTTCATCAGAGCAATATCAGAACAATATCAAACTCGAATACATTTCAGCAACTTAAATTGTAATTTCAAATTAAAAATTTTTGCTTGCCTTTGTTAACTACTCCGAAGGAAAGCTTAGTGTACACTACAGCAAGAGTTTAAACATCCCTATTGTTTCAGTTATCTCTTGTGTAACAGGTAAAACTTAACTGGATTAAAATAACAATCATTTGACTTATTTGCTCATAATTCGCAATTTGGGTGCAGCTTCATGGATATGACTGGTCCATATCTCTCTCATACTAATGAGAAAAAAGGAAATAGAGGCTACACACAAGATAAAATCATGGACATAAAGCATAGCGATCTCCTTCACCATGGTGAGTCACCAGTAATTAACTATCATACAAAAAATACTTTAGTATTTCAGCCTTAAAAGAACTCCTTGAATCAACATCTAGGTGAACTTCTGAAAGTATCTGACTCTTCTGGCTTCAGTCTGTAATTTGGGTTCCCTCAAGATCCCTCCCTCATCATGGCCTCCCCACATCTTTCCAGCTTCACATCTGCTTTTCTTATCTGATTTTCAAGATGATTAGACTTAATGTTCTATGTTGGCAGACACTTGCAAGTTGCTAGATCCTTTGTCCAATCAGCCGTCAGCTTGTGGATCATTTGGTACAGAAAATAGCCTTTTCTGTGCAAGGTTCAATTTGGGCCTGCCTCCCTCAAAGGGGCTGCAGGCTGGACAGTTTCCTTTGAAAGGGGGTGAGGAGATTGTCAGGTACCGTAATTGACAGTGCCACTTCTAGAACATCTCCCTAGATTCTTCTTGAATTAAACCTCACTTCCCCCTTTCCAAACTAGGTATGTGCTAAGTCACTTCAGTCCTGTCTAGTTTTTGCGACTATATGGGCTAAGCCCATCAGGCTCCTCTGTCCATGGGATTCTCCAAGCAAGAATACTGAAGTGGGTTGCAGTGCCCTCCTCCAGGAGATTGTCCCCACTCGGGGATTGAACTTGCCAGTCTTATATCTCCTGCACTGGCAGACAGGTTCTCTACCACTAGCACCACCTGTGAAGCTCAGGGATACTCTGAAGTATTGGCAGATCTTTAGCAGATGCTGTTCATGCCTCCAGGCCTATATACATCCCACCTCCTCTTCAAGAAAGAATGCTGTTTCCACTTTTGATTGCCTGGAAAACTTTTCCTTCAGGAACTGGTTCTAAGGTCATCGCATCTGCTGTCTTTCCTTATCCTTCTTATAAGAAGAAACAGAATTTTAGGGATGTCAACTGACTTTCTGGATTCATGTTCATATACAAGTAGATCTAACTCCAGATCTCTGACATAAAAAGCTGTGTTATTCTCAGTGTGAGAAAAGGAGAGCGACTCTTTCGGAGAAGAGATTCCTATTTACTTAATTCTAGAAATTTGGAAGTTCGAAGACCACAAAGTCCCTTCAGTTCAGTCACTCAGTCGTGTCCAACTCTTTGCAATCCCATGGACTGCAGCACACCAGGCCTTGCTGTCCATCACCAATTCCCNGTTTGTTTCTCCAGAGGATCTAACCAACCCAGAGATCACTGAGCCACCTGGGAAGCCCCATTCTATTATTACCTCTATAGTAATCGAATATCAAATATTTTGCATTTATTTAAAACTTACTCTGATGAAGCACTGATCTAAAGGTTTTATTCCTGTCTGTCTTAATCTTCACAACAAGCTCAGAAGTTGAAACGTTTTTTCTCCTTGACAGTTGAGAAAAGCAAAGCTTATAGAAAGTGATTAGCCCCAAGGTCACCCAGTCCATAAGCAGTAGAATCCGAATTTGAACACAAGCTTTCTGCTCTCAGAGCGCTGGAGAATGTTTCTCTTGCTAGGAATCGATGATTCTTAGTGACCCAGGTTGATAACGTATGGTGATGAATTTTTTAAATAGTGTTTTGAGTATAGGCAGAAAGTGGTACTTGTCTCTGAGGGATCACTAGAGGTTTCGCTCATCCATCTGTAATCTCAAGAACTAGGCCCTTTATTAGGCAACTGGTATACAGATAAGATAGGAGTTGGAGCAGCTGGTCCCTAGTGCCCTCACCTCCCCATAGGGAAATACTGATTAAAATGGTTATAAACCTATGCCACGTACCTCCTTTATTCCTTTCAGTTGCTGAAAACTTGCAGCTCTAATAAAGCAGATGTTCTTGGCAGGTGGACTTACAGCAAAATTCTAATACCCTTGTTGCCTCAGTGTTTAAATGGGGGGGTGGGGTGGAGTGTATCACTATGCTGCTCAGTTTCTTTTTCCTGGTTTTCTTCCTGCTGCCAGAAAAGAACTTGAGATACTACATAGACCATTCTCTGCTTTCAGATAAGAAGTTCCATACTGTGAAACCCTTTGTTGACATTTTTTGGATAGCTGATTCCTGGCAAAGGACCCTTAGTCCTCTTTTTTTAGAGTTTTCTTTTTTTAAAGTAGCTTTATAAACTTATTTATATATTAAGTAAGTGCAGCAGCATATTTGGGGATTCTTACTTTTTAAAAGATTCTTATGCTCAGAGCATTGAAACTATGGGATGTAAATTTTGTTGCTCGCAAAGGAATTTCTCCAAACATGCTATTTATAACCTGGAGCTCTCTTAATATTAGTGCATTGTGTTTAATTTTTTGTAAATTAGGGAAAAACTTATATTTGTCTTTCCTTTCCATAGTTTTGCCTTGCCTGAGATGTAACCAAATTAGATCTCATCTGTAATGTCCCTGATAGGAACTCATCCGGGGTTTCAAAGAATTCTAGGTCAGGAGATAGTTGTTTCAGAAAACAAGTTCATTGATTACTTCTAGGAATCATTTTTTCCTTCCTTCAGTTTAGTGCAGTCGCTCATTCACGTCCGATTCTTTGTGACCCCATGGACTGCAGCACACCAAGTCTCCCTGTCCATCACCAACTCCTGGAGCTTACTCAAACTCATGTCCATTGAGTCGGTGATGCCATCCAACCATCTCATCCTCTGTCGTCCCCTTCTCCTCCCGCCTTCAATCTTTCCCAGCATCAGGATCTTTTCCAATGAGTCAGCTCTTCGCATCAGGTGGCCAAAGTATTGGAGTTTCAGCTTCAGCATCAGTCCTTCCAATGAATATTCAGGACTGATTTCCTTTAGGATGGACTGGTTGGATCTCCTTGCAGTCCAAGGGACTCTCAAGAGTCTACTCCAACACCACAGTTCAAAAGCATTAATTCTTCAGCGCTCAGTTTTCTTTACAGTCCAACTCTCACATCCATACATGACTCCTGGAAAAACCATACCTTTGACCAGACAGACCTTTGATGGCAGATAATGTCTCTAGTTTTTAATATGCTATCTAGATTGGTCATAATGGAGTCAAGCCAATTTCCACGTAATTTCCATCTGTTAATCCTATTATCTCTCTTGCAGAGCTGTTTTTTTGTAACACAGCTGTCAACTATATCAGGATAGCAATCAGGTTCCTCTAAATCTTCTTGTCTGGTTCAGATAGCCAGTTTTTTCTACCTGTTCCTCTCATCACATATGCTCCAGATCCTTCTCCAACCTGCTTACTTCATATTCATTTGTAATTAGTCTTATAAGATGTGATGGTCAGAACTGCTCAGTTTGTCAAATGTGGTCCAGTCAGTACAAAGCATAAGTGAGACTGTCAGTCACTGTCAGAATGTTAACTTTGGAAAAGACTTTAGATCTCATTTAGTTCACTTAATCCAACAACTGCTTCCTGCCTCCACGGATTAGCAGTGAAGTTAAATGACATGCCTGAAAATCTGGCTATTTGGTAAAAAAAGATGGGACTGATTCCAAGTCTCCAGATTGCTAATCTAGTCTTTTTTTTAAAAAAACCATTAAACCTGTCTTTTCCTTCCATGAATTTACTACAACATTGAAAATATTTTTTACCATACCATTTAGGACCAAAACTATTTTAGAGGGTGGAATAGGGTAAGCATGGGGAATCTACTACTGTGGCCATGCCACGCTGGTGACATGTTATAATCCACCCTGAAATTGTGAGCTGCTGTTTGTTTAGGTCTCCTCCAACCCAATTCAGCTAAATTTTGGATGCCAAATATAGGACTTTACATGTATCCATTTTACTTTCAGTTTACGTTTGCCCTCTTTCCTTAGTCCCCAGTATGCGTGATTACTATTTAATGACTGGAGTCTTTCTTTGTTTGGTTTCCTCTCCCTAAGATTCCCCTTGTTCACAGGACTTACTCCTGCTCATCCTTTAGTTCACCTAAGGATCATGTCTAGAAAGTCTTTCCACTTCCTTACCTGTCCTCTGTCGCGTCCACCAGTCTTGGGTAGAGCCCCTCCTGTGTGCTCTCTTGCGCTGCTGTCATTTATGTGTCTGTGTCCCCTCCAAGAATAGATTTGGTGTCTTAGTCTTCATTTTAGATCCTCAGTGTACAAACTGATTTGAATTATCGGAGTATATCATTTTAGCATATATAGATTGTGACAGTCACGTATTGCCACAAAAGTGCTTTATAACAAGCTATACTCCAAATCAGTGACTTGCAACAAAAGCATCTGTCCTCATGCCGTGGGGCCGCAGGTCAGTTGAATTCTGGGTTTGATGGATTTGGGGCTGAGCTGGGCTGGACTTAGCTCTTGCCTGCAGGTTGTTTTCAGATCTGTTCCCCATTGGTTTATGCTCAGGCTCAGGCCAAAGGGGCAGCAGCTACTTAGAGCATGCTTCTGTCCTGGCAGTTAAAATACTTTGTAGCTTTCAGAAATAGCAGGACTGTTTAAAGTTTCTCCACAGTAAAAATTTATATGTCTTACATCCATTCTTTACGTTGAACAACTCCCCTCCCTTTATCATGCATCCCCTGAATATCTGAGAGAAATAAGCAAAGGACATGTCCTTTGTTTTCTTTTTTTAATGACCATTAATATTTTCTCACACACTCTCTGGGACTTCGTTTCTAGGCAGCAGTGGTGCTGTGTATGGATGTGGGCTTGGCCATGAGTAATTCTTTTCCTGGTGAAGAATCCCCATTTGAACTAGCAAAGAAGGTGATAACCATGTTTGTGCAGCGACAGGTAAGATTCAGAATGGTCTTGAGCTTGTAACTTGTGGTTTAACTGTCTATGGCTTCAACTCAGTAATGCAAGATGCCCGCTGCTTTATGTTGTCCACCCTCGGTATTCGGGGTAATCTGAGGAGTTATTCTTATACACACTCCCGTGCAAGTCCAGCTGCCATTAGAGCCTGATGTTTTTTCTTGTCTCGTTTTGGCTCCTCCACTGGATATTGTAGCTTTTCTGAAACAAGAGGCAGTGTAATGTTTAAATATGTAACCGCTATAGCCAGATGACCTGGGTTTGAATCCTTGCTCTGCCATGTCACTTACTAACCTTGCTATCTTGAATAAGTCTTTCAACTATCTTGTGCCTATTCCATTTACCTTTTATTGGTTACAAACTACCCTCCCAAAACTTAATGTCTTAAATGACAATTAAAAAAAAGTCATCCCTTGTGGTTTTGTGAGATAACTGGGTGTCTGAGATGGGTAGTTCTCTCTGAGGCCTCTCATGCGGGTGCACTCCGTGGTGGCTGGGGCTGAGTCATCTCAGTGTTCAATGGGGCCCTACATATACATCTGAGATGGCTCACTCCCATGACTGATAGTTTTGCCTTCTGGTGGCTGTGTGCTCAGTTGGGACTGTCCCCCAGAACCCTTACATGTGGCCTCTCCGTGTAGCTTGGGATGCTCAGTATAGCTGCTGCTGCTGCTGCTAAGTCGCTTCAGTCGTGTCCGACTCTGTGCGACCCCACAGACGGCAGCCCATTGGGCTCCGCCATCCCTGGGATTCTCCAGGCAAGAACACTGGAGTAGGTTGCCATGTCCTTCTCCAGCTCAGTATAGCAGTTGGTTCTAAATATCCAAGACTGGATATTCTAAGAGACCTGCTTGTGTGACTTTTATGACCTAGCTCTATAAGTCCCAGAAAGTCATTTCCACTGCCTTCTGTTAGTCGGGTCACTTAGCTAGCTCACGTTCAGTGGGGGAGAAGTGGGCGGGAATTAGACTCCCCTGCTGTTTTCAAGAGTAGCCTCTAAGTACAGAGAGAGCAGAAATGGAGGGAGGCTACTTTGAAGACATGATGCCTCAGTGTCCTGTGTGTCAAATAGGGCAAAATAATAGTACCTCTAAGAATAAAGTGCTTAGCATGGTACCTGGCGTATTGTAAACACTGTATATGTTTTTATTACCATTATTACTTCAGTTATTCATTTCTGCCCTTTCTACCTGGTTTGACTGCTGCTTTTGCTAAGTCCATGGAGCTCTGCTTCATCCACTGCTCCCCCAGACACCTCTGTGCTGCTTCTGGGTATTACCTTTTCAACTTGGAACTAGTACCTACCACCTGTCATCCTAGAGTTTTTTTTAGCAAATTCTGATAACCTGAAGCCCTAATCTAATGTCTGAAAGAAGACAGGATGCTCTTAACCCCATTCTTGGTTACAGTAACCTGTGTTGGTGATATTTAAATAGTGGTGTTGTGCCCCGGTGTAGTGTGTGTATAGTTTTTAAAGAGTAACAGTGCTTTTGGTCATTATTTTTGGCTCTGCCTCTTGCATGGGAGTCGGAGTGAATCTGGAAGGCCAGGAGACAAAACCTGGTGCCACTCCCATGCTGCAAGCAGTTTTCCTCCCCTCTCCTGACTGAGATTCTGTCCTCAAGCAAGAATACCTTGCCTCAAGATGAATACTTGTGTGGGATACAGCTAGAACTCTCGCAGGCCCGCCCCACGTGTGTGCTGGAAATATTTGAACCCCAGCAACTGAGACCTTCCCTCCATGTACAGCCGGCGGTTGTAGCTGGAATTGTTAACAGAGCAGAGAGAAACGAAGAAGGACAGAATTCCACCCATTGCCCATGCAGCATTCTTACTGATGGCTTATGTTAATGAGTAGGAACAGGGAACAGCACTGCCTTTTGTGTCATACTGTTTCTTGTTTTTTTAATTTCATTATGAAATGCTTCGTGAAAGAAGCAAGTACAGAGAATACTATAATGGAAAGCTGTTTTCCCATTGTCTAGAGCTGCTGCTGCTGCTAAGTCACTTCAGTCGTGTCCGACTCTGTGTGACCCCATAGACGGCAGCCCACCAGGCTCCCCCGTCCCTGGGATTCTCCAGGCAAGAACACTGGAGTGGGTTGCCATTTCCTTCTCCAATGCATGAAAGAGAAAAGTGAAAGTGAAGTCGCTCAGTCTGTCCGACTGTTAGCGACCCCATGGACTGCAGCCCACCAGGCTACTCCGTCCATTGGATTTTCCAGGCAAGAGTACTGGGGTGGGGTGCCATTGCCTTCCCCGGTCTAGAGCTGTATAGCCCTAAAATTTTACACTATTTGATTTCTTTTTTTCTTTCTTAAAAAATCTTAAATTAAGGCCCCTTGTGTGTCTCCTCCTAACACTTCTTTCCTCTTCCTCCCCTCCATTCCTCAGAATTTTCAGTTATTACTGTGCATGTTTTATACTTTGGATTTAAGTGTATTTGTAAATAATATTTAGTATTGTATGAAGCTCTCAAAAGTATATGTAATAGTATTATGCAGTACATATAATTCCACAGGTTACTTTTTCTCAACCTTATGTTTTTGAGATTTATTCATGTTGGTAAACACTGAACAAATTCATTCTTTTTTTTTAACTAGGGTATAATATTCCATTATATAAATATTTTGCAGTGTGTTTTTGCATTTTTCAGTTGATTGTTTTCAATTTTGCTGTTATGAACAGTGCTGAAGTGAACTTGAACTTTCTTGTCCCTTGTCTTCTTCTGTACATGTGTAAGGGCTTCTGGATAGTATACATACCTACAGGTGAAATTGCTGGGATATAGAATATTAACCAGTAATTTTATTTTAATCTCTGGAAAATTTCAACCAGGGATAGTCATTCCAGAAAGACAGACTAAAATCTTTTCAAATCATTTGTAATTAGTTTTCACTGAGAATGAGAGTCTGATTTGGGTGGAAGCACATCAAAGAAACTCATCAAAAGCAGTTAGTGCCCACCCATTCCTCCACCACAAAGGGTGTTGAAAGGACGGGACCTTTAGTCAATGAAGAAGTCCGCTTAGAACCTGGGGACTGACACTGCCCATCAATCCCAGGGGCCAGTTAGCCCAGTATCCTGTTGTTGCCAGTGGCCCCAGGGGCCTCCCAAGGGGAAATAAGCTTGTCTTGCTCCCAGAAGGTTAACTATCTAATGGCTTCCAGGTGGTATTGTATGATTTGCAGCCTTCTCACGTACTTCTCTAGGTGTTTGCTGAGAACAAAGATGAAGTTGCGTTGGTCCTTTTTGGTACTGGTGGCACCGAGAACGCCCTTGCTCGTGAGGATCAGTATCAGAACATCACAGTGCACAGACATCTGATGCGCCCGGATTTTGACCTGCTGGAGGACATTGAAAGCAAAATCCAGCCAGGTTCTCAGCAAGCTGACTGTATCCATTTTTCAGCCAGAGAATACTCTGAAGAAATTTCCTTTAACTTGGGGAATTGTCGTCTAGTTCAGTGAGAAGAAAGAACAGTGAGGTTCTTTAAGAGTCCTTGCTCTAAGTATATGGACATTTTTGGCGCTGAGGACATCATGGATGTGATACACATTAGGACTTAATGTGAAATTAGTTACACATTAATTGGTTGGGTGGGTGGACTCCAAGCCCATTAATTGGTTGGGTGAGTGGACTTTTAATTACACGTTAAAAGGTTGGGTTGGGTGCCTGGACTCCAAGCCCTCCAGTCTCTGCCCTAGTGACACTGAGGATGGGAAGTATCAGAAGGGTGTGTGTGTGTTGGCTGTGTGCAGAAGGCATGGTGGTGGCAATGGTTAGATATGTTTGGACGTAATGCTGTACAAAGAGTACAGCATTAGCCTTCTCCTAGCCTTCCTGCATAGAGGATATTTGTATGCCAAAAATCAGACTGATGCCCCAACTGTGAGACTTAACAGTTTCTTCCACAGGTGTCCGGATTTTAAGGTGTCCTGTTCCTCTTATTTTTTTAAACAGTGATGCCATCTCTGGTCACTGGGAGGTGCTGCTGTGCTGGGAGTGACTTAGAGATGCTGCACTGTGGCTCACTTCATGTGTAAGAATGGGCTGTAATCGCAGAAGATGAGTTCTAGACTCAGTAAAATGGCATTCTAGTTTTTCACTAAATGAGTGGAATATGTGAGATTACCTTTCGGCTTACTTCATTTTTCCTGGTTGTATGTTTTAGGGAGTCTACTTTGATTTTTAATGTCTATATGGATATATGTTAGTGAAATAAACTTGGAAGAAGGGCACTTGGGCATGTACTTTTAAATCATCACGCAGTCAGCCCAGTGTCCACAGGTTCCAGCACTGGATCTCACTGGGGGAAAGTTGCATTTTGGGGGGATAAAGGGACTATTTGGTGTTATCTTCTGCCCTTAACTAGCTGAGTCCTGGATGCCCTCATCGTCTGCATGGATTTGATTCAAGAAGAAACTTTGTAAGTATCTCAGCTGAAGAGAGTTGGAAATGAACTTCTCAGTGTGGAATCAGACTGTTTGGAAAAAGAACCCTTGCATGGTTGTAGTTGTAGTACCCTGCAAACCCAGGGATTGAACCTAGGTCTCCCGCACTGCAGGTGGATTCTTCACCGTCTGAGCCGCCAGGGAAGCTGGGAGAGTTCCTTGTTTATATTCTACCTTCTGAAGGGTGGAAGGGGATCTTTTTTTTTTTTATCATAGTGACCACACCTTTAACTGATGTGGTTAAAATTTGGAAATCAGAGACCTAATATTTCCATAATGCTCAAAAATTTTGCTAAGATGTTTTAAGTGTGAGTCACAACTGGGTTGATGATGCGTTTAGTAAGAACTTAGCATTAACAGCACGTGGACATCTAGAGTGTAATCACATTGTTAACTGGAGCTAATTGATTCCTTACCCTTTTTCTGCTCAGTAACCAAGTACATTTGAATTTGTAGGAAGTGATTCAGAAGAATGATTTGTTAATGTGCTGACTCTGTCTTCTAGAGGAAAGAAGTTTGAGAAGAAGCATATTGAAGTGCTCACTGACCTCAGCAGCCCATTCAGCAGAGATCAGCTGGATATTATAATTCATAACCTGAAGAAATCTGGCATCTCCCTGCAGTTCTTGTAAGACCCTACGAATAATAATTGTGGACAGCTTTTGTGCTCCCATGGTGCAGTGATAGGACCCCTTCATAGAGTGCTTGGCTTACAGGAGTCGTCTCTGCTCTTGAGTCAGAATCTGCCATATCAGTAACTTCAGCCAGCACTCATTGATTACTCTCTGTGTTCTGATAACTCCTCTGAGTTTTGATGATGAAGGGATGAAAGTCACAATGAGACATGGGAATTTAGCTCTGTAGCAGATGTTTGCTTGCGCTGTTCTTAGACTCAAAGAACTGAGGAATTAGAGAAATCTCTCAAGATCATTCTGTTCATTCCCTGCCTGCATAGAAGACTTTACCCAACAGTTACACCAGTTGGTAGTGTCTTCTCTTTAATGTCCTAGAGAACTGTGTCTTAAAGACAGGAGATGTTTTTAGGATAGAGAGGAATGCCAACTTGGGAACCATTTTAAACACATATGCTTATTTTTAACTCTTTCAGATCTAAAGGATACATGCACATTTGTAAAATGTAATTTGCTGTGTGTATTTACAGATGAGGTAACAAACTTAGGGGGAAAATATATTTCACAATTTGCTAGGGAAAGAGTCCCTCCTCTCTCACTAACTTGAATTTCCCCTCCAGGTACTTTCTTTATTTTATATCCCTTACAGAAAGTTCTTTTCACTACATTAATCCTTCCTGCTCCATCTAAAACCTGTTTTTCCTTGTCCTATTTTTTGGTAAAATCAGAGTGATAGTATAGAATGTTGAATTATTAGTCTTCTGAGGACACTAATTTTTCAGATTGAGAGCTCTACCAGGAAGCCTCCAGCTCCGAGTGGTAAGCCCATAGCTTCTTTAAAACTGTCTGCCAATGGGGAATTAAGAACCTCTGTTGCATGTATGTACTTCTTAAGACTGCTGAGGGGCATCTCCTTTCTGTAGAACTGTAGAAAAATAGTTCAGAATAAGCCATCAAGCTGATACTTGTTAAGATGGTACTTCAGAGAAATTAAGTGCTTTTTAAGTGATTCTTCTTACTGAGTCGAGGTTTTCTCAGCACTTCAAAAGCCCAGCGTGGTTCCTGTTCCCCGCTCATAATCTTAGATGTCTTTACATCCTTCACACATCCTGTACTTCTGTCAGTTTCACTGGAAAGGGCTACTTTTCCTTTTGTGTGAGCAGTACTGTAAAGCAAGCTGAGACAGAACAGAGCCTTTTCTTCCACTGGCTTGGTGTTTGACTGGTTGTTTATAAAATGCTAATTGGATTGTTTAACTCTCTCTTCCTTTGCTGCAAACCTGTAGCATCCAAAGTAGAGTTTTGGGTTTTCTTGTTTGGTGTCTCCCATGTATGATCGATTCGTCTAGTTGGACCACACCTTCCTGATCCTTTATTTTCATCATCCCTTCTTCCTGGTTGATGCTCTGGAAGCGGCAGTAGTCTCATGCAAACACGATGTGCCATATCCTGTTCCCTGGAAGCTCTTTTTTCATGTGATGCAGGACATACACATCTGTCATGCAAACAATATGTAGAAAAAAATGTAAACAGAAGCTCTGTTTTAATGATGGCAAATAAAATGATAAAGGAATCACTTTAAAAATCCACATGGGGTGACTAACAGATAATGTTGAGTAAACTGAAGAAGCCATTTGGGTTTCCAGGGACAAAGTGGGGTGACATGCTACAGTGGAAAGAACCTTGCTCTTTCAGTCAGATGACCAGGTCTTTGCTCATCTTTAGCTATGTGGCTTTGGCTAAATTATTTTATCTCTGTATATTCCATTTCTTTTCAGAAGATGAATATAGAAATCTCTGTCTACCTCTAATATAAAGATGAAATGAGATTGTTTATATGAAAGTATCTATAAAATGTCATATAGATTATTATCATAAAATGTGTTTCATTGGTTTACTTTTCAATTTGCATATTGATTATTGACTATTCCCATGACTGTTGATCCCAATCTAGTTTTAGTCTCATTTCAGTCAAACAACTGGAGTGAAGCAAGAACAAAATTGGTTTTACTTATTTCTAGCAATTAACTCAGAAAAGGCAATGGCACCCCACTCCAGTACTCTTGCCTGGAAAATCACATGGATGGAGGAGCCTGGTAGGCTGCAGTCCATGGGGTCGCTACAAGTTGGACACGACTGAGCGACTTCACTTTCACTTTTCACTTTCATGCGTTGGAGAAGGAAATGGCAACCCACTCCAGTGTTCTTGCCGGGAGAATCCCAGGGACAGTGGAGCTTGGTGGGCTGCCATCTATGGGGTCGCACAGAGTCGGACACGACTGAAGTGACTTAGCAGCAGCAGCAATTAGCTGATTTCTGTATAAGAATTTTATATCTAAAATAATGATAATATTTGTGTTATAAGTATTTTAACACTTTATCTTACTGATCTTTATGATAACCTTGAGAAATCATTAATGGACATTTGTTTGTTATTTTTGTCTGCCTAGAATGTCATCCAGCTTTTTTCTTCCTACTCTTTAACCTTATGGCTTGAATGAAAGCTGACCTCTTCTAGATCTGGCCCCCAGGTTACCACTGATTCCTGCTTTTGATTTTGTGTTTTTTGAATTGGAGAGTAGAGGGTTAAACCCTTAATCCCTCTTTGGTAGTGGAATTGGGCTTTATGAGCTTGAAGGTGTTCAGAAGCAATGTGAAGGAGAGAGCAGGGCCAGCATAAAGGCAAATGAAGATGAAATATGGAGATAAAGTGAAAGGCTCACAGAATCCTTGTGGTGTTTGAGACTTTGGATCTAGTCATCGTAAGGCCATGTGCAACCTTGCCCTTTCAATTATTTTGTTATGTAAGCCAATAAATTTCCCCCATAAAATCCAAACCAAAGAGGTTTCAGTTACTCGAAACTGGTAAGAGTACTGGCTAAGGTAGCTGAGTGCTGTTTGACAACTGAGAAATGTAAAGCTCAGAGAAGTTGACTGACATGCCCATTTTCTCATAGCTAGTGAGTGACAGTCACAGAATTGGAACCCAGTTTATTATTTGGCTTCAGAACTTGTCTTCTTAACTACTGCTGATCTTTTCTTGATAGTTTGCCTTTCCCAATTGGCAAGAAAGGTGGAACTGGGGACAGAGGAGATGGCAGCTTGCTCTCAGACCACCATGGACCTTCCTTTCCTCCAAAAGGAATCACTGAGCAGCAAAAAGAAGGTATTCAGATGGTGAAAAAGGTGATGATGTCTTTAGAAGGTGAAGATGGACTGGAGGAAATTTATTCCTTTAGGTAAGAAGTGAAAACATTGTCTACAAATTTCAGTTATAAGCATATTCATTTCTCTTTTGATCAGAGAGCTCTCTAATGCTTTTCCTTTTCTGAGCCATTCTTGAATTAGCAGTTATACTAACACTTTAATAAATACTCTGGTATTTATTAAAGAAATGGTATACCAGCCTCTAATCCCTTTCTTTGTAGCTTGCATGGTTGGCACAAGGTTTCGCCTTTATTTCCAGGACTGTCAGGAAATATATAGATATAATGAAAGATTTAACAAGTCAAATGATAAAAGATGAGGTGGTAGATTTCTTCTTTATGCCAAGCTTGGGGTACATTTCTCAGGCCCTTCCTTGTCATACACCTAAAAATATTCTTAATTATAAAAGTGGTATCAGACCTGAGATAATAACATCCTCTTGTCCTCTGATTTAGGTTTTGGAGGTAGTATACTATAATATAGTAATTTTTTGCCATTTATTCATTTGTTTTTAGCTTTTTGATTGTGCTGTGCAGTGTGCATCCCGACCAGGGTTCGAACCCATGCCCCCTGCCGTGGAAGTGCAATGTCTTAAGCACTAGACTGCCAGAGAAGTCCCTATATATAATAGAGTGATTTTTTTTTTTTAAAGCTTTTGTCACAAAATAATTTGGTCAGGCAAAAACAAAACAAAACCCCCAAATTTATAACCTACTTATTCCATATGGGCTTTGTAAAGGCAAGAAATGTGAAGTCTCTGAAGTACAGTATAACAATAAAGCAAGCTGCTTTTTTCAGCCATCCAGAGATAGTGGGAGAGACGATCTTCTTTGTGTTATTCTTGGTTGGAATTGGATATACACTTAGTTTGAGCAAAGAACCTGAGAGGGGTCCATGGCATCTAGAATGGTGTATATTTGAGGGGCTTGATTTGGTAAAAGTGGTGGCAGCATACTCTACCACACAGTATGGCTTTTTTAGAGTTTCAGATTTTCAGGAATAATACTACTTAATGGTAAAGAATTCATTCTAGTTTATCAGTAAATACACAAAGCATGGCTTTTTTAGAGTTTCAGATTTTCAGGAATACTACTACTTAATGGTAAAGAATTCATTCTAGTTTATCAATAAATACACAAAGCACGAACATTTTAAATAAAATTCTTAATTGTTGAAGTAGATCAAGATTTTTTTGAGTAGCAATAGTGTATATCTGCTCTAATTTTTCTTCTCAATCACAATTTTTACATATTTCTTATGAGCTATAGTTGATAAGTGATCAACCTGCTTTTCTAAGTATAGATACTCTTGGAAAATTGCAGGTAAATGGGGATTTTGGAAATTAAACTGTAATTTCCAAGGGGTTGGTAAAGGAATCAAAGAGGAATCCTATAAAGTGATGTTTCTTTGTCTTGGTATGTGTTCTAATTGTAATACATTCGAATATGTTTTTCTAAATTATTATTCTCTCAAATTTGAACATGGCTTGCTTTAATATGGGAATACATGCCTAAAGTGAACACATTCACCATGATATTGAAAGAATTATTGGCCAATAAAAGTATTGTTAAAAAAGTTTCTTACAGCAAGGAGGGAAATTACTATGTGTTGTCCTCACCTTTTTTTAAATGTTGGGTCTTAATTGCTGCATGCAAGGTCTTTAGTTGTGACACCTGGGATCTAGTTTCCAGGGTTGGAACCCAGGCCCTCTGCATTGGGAGTGCAGAGTCTTAACTACTGGACTACCAGGCAAGTCTCTCTTACCATTTTTGAAGCTATGTTGATTTCAGGTCTGCCATGAAGGTATGGATCAGAACTTGGCCATCTGATATAGTAGCCATTTCCGCAGCTGGCTACTTAAATTTAAATTTAGTAAAATTACATAAAATTAAAACTCTAGTCCCTCAGTCATACTCTCCATGGTTCAAGTGCTCAGTAGCCTATTGTACAGGCACAGTTGGAAATACGACAGTTCCCTCATTGCACAAAGTTCTACAGGACAGCCCTGGGCTAGGCTTATTCTCATCTAGAAGATGTTAGTGGGAGATAACGTGACTTTTAATTTGGGGAGGCTCGTATCTACTGCTAGAGAGGGCGGTGGCACCCCACTCCAGTGCTCTTGCCTGGAGAATCCCATGGACGGAGGGGCCTGGTGGGCTGCAGTCCATGGGTCGCTAGGAGTCAGACACAACTGAGCAACTTCACTTTCACTTTTCACTTTCATGCATTGGAGCGGGAGATGGCAGCCCACTCCAGTACTCTTGCCTGGAGAATGCCAGGGACGGGGGAGCCTGGTGGGCTGCCGTCTATGGGATTGCATGGAGTCGGAAACGACTGAAGCCACTTAGCAGCAGCAGCAGCAGCAGCAGCANCCTAGAAAGCTGAACCTCGTGAGGTTGTCAAGCCAGCTGAGAGCAATTAGGATTTGCTGTCATGCAAAACAGGACAGGTTTCTTCTTCCAGGGTAGACGTTCACAAGGTATTTAGGGAAAGGGGAGGGTAGGAGAGGTCTCTTGAATTTCGGGAACACTGTTTCCTTAGATGATCTGGAGGCCTCTGGGACCCAGGAAGTGCTCCAAGTGTACATTCCGTCCAGACGGAGACACACGGACCTCTTCCTCAATGGCCTCCCCTCTCTATTTGGGGGAGCTCTCTCGGCCATGCTGAGTCCACTTGGATGGGTCTTTCCCATGTCATACCCTCTGGCATTCAAAGATCTCCTTCCATCGTTTTATAAAGAGACCCGGCGTACGTATCTCTTTAGAGACGAAGATGTGTATAAGAGACTTCCCTAAGACGTATGCAGTCGCTTTGATTCCAACGGCGTCTATTGGCAAAGAACGGATCGTTCCCCGGATCACCGGAGAAGGCCATGGCAACCCACTCCAGTCCCCTCGCCCGGAAACTCCCATGGGCGGAGGAGCCCGGTAGGCCGCAGTCCACGGGGTCGGGAAGAGTCGAACACGACCGAGCGACTTCCCTTTCCCTTTTCCCTTCCATGCATTGGAGAAGGCCGTGGCAACCCACTCCAGTGTTCTCGCCTGGAGAACCCCAGGGACAGGGGGGAGCCCGGCGGGCCGCCGTCTATGGCGTCGCACAGAGTCGGACACGACGGAAGCGACTTAGCGGCAGCCGCAGCAGCAGCAACTGGATCACCTCAGAAGGACTTAGAAACGAGTCCTGGTTGAGAAATGATGGATCCTGCCAACAGTCTCGCTTCTGGGTATACATCGAAAGACGTGAAAACCTGAATCTCACCTAGAGAGAGGTCTGCACTCCCAGGTCCATCGCAGCATCATTCACAAGAGTCAAGATGGGGAACCCGCCGAAGTGTCCATCGAGGGAAGACTAGATCAAGAAGATACACGATCCAGATGGAGATCCATCGACAGGTAGATCTAGGTGTCCCAGGTAGCCCCAGGAATGAACACATTCTTACATCGTGATGGCATGGATGTGACTTAGGGAGTGATGCCCAATGATTAAGTCAGGTAGAGAAAGAAAAAGAGTGTCTCCTGTCACTTACATGCCATGCAAGACCATCTAAAACAATGAAAACGATCATCACAGAGCGGCTGGGGGAGGGAGACATGGGAAGATGTCGATCGATGTAAGGGCGGTCTCTTATACACATCTAGATGTGTATAAGAGACAGGTGTGTGCTCAGGGGCCCATCGAGATTCGAACTCCAGTTCACGAAGGGGAGCGGTGGGAACAGGAGTGTGGACTGCGAGTCCAATCCTCACCGTACCAAAAGGCAACATCATCCCCTTCCTCCCTCATCGGCGTCTGCACGGCTCCTCCTGGCCTCAGGGATCCCATTGAAAGGANTCTATGGAGTCGCAATGGGTCCCGTGGCGTCCCTCTCTAGGTGAGTAGGGTTGGGCAGGGCCTTTCTTGGGTCACAGTAAGGGGGTGAAGGAGCCCTTCGAGGTCCAAGAGAGAAGGGGTGATTTCCCTCGTGACGCTGCAGCGGACCAGTGCCTCAGACCGCTGGCAAGGGAGAAGCTTCTGCTTTTTCTCGAGTTGCCGCGGGGTTTCTCGACTTACGACGGCGAGCCCATGGACCCGCCCCTGCGGCCTCAAGAGAGGCCAGTCTCCGTGCAAGTTGCCAGGCCCATCTGGGGATTCCTCCCCAATCGTCTCTGAGTGTTCAGTCCTCGCCTTGTGCTGAGGCCGGATCCTGAGCTTTCCTCCACCGTCCTGACTTAGGTCTTGGTGTAGCATGAGTCCCCCACAGAGGAGACAGGTCTCGTCTCGCCTGGACACGTTCATGGCTCCTGGCCGGAGCAGCTGCAGCAGCAGCAGTGTCAGGCTCCATGGTGAGCGGACACAGGGATCTGTGGCTTGCCCTCGAGGTCCTCCCCAGGGCTGTCACACGTGCGAGTGTCTCGGGCGTCGAGCCTCGGGGTGACAGTCGCAGCAGTGCATGGCTCTCAGGGTCATCTGCAGGGGACAAGGCCTTTGCGCGTCTTGGGGAATGGTGACCCAAACCTTGATGCACCTGCCGACTTTCCTGGTGTGAGCACCTCCTCTTGGGATGCGAGGGAAGCCCCAGGAGACCTTTCCCTAAGGAGCAGGAAAAGGCCCCATCATCTGGAGCTTACCAGGGCCAAACGGGGCTCCTCTGGAGTCGCAATGGGTCCCGTGGCGTCCCTCTCGAGGTGAGAAGGGTGGGGCAGGGCCTTTCTTGGGTCACAGCAAGGGGGTGAAGGAGCCCTTCGAGGTCCAAGAGGGAAGGGGTGATTTCCCTCGTGACGCCGCAGCGGACCAGGGCCTCAGCCCGCTGGCAAGGGTGAAGTTTCTGGTTTTTCTCGAGTTGCGGCGGGTTTCTCGACTTACGACGGGGAGTCCATGGACCCGCCCCTGTGGCCTCAGGAGAGGCCAGTCTCCGTGCCAGGTGCCAGGCGCCTCTTCGGATTCCTCCCCAATCGTCTCTGGGTTCTCAGTCCTCGCCTTGTGCTGAGGCCGGAGCCTGAGCTTTCCTCCACCGTCCTGACTTAGGTCTTGGTGTAGCATGAGTCCCCCACAGAGGAGACAGGTCTCGTCTCGCCTGGACACGTTCATGGCTCCTGGCCGGAGCAGCTGCAGCAGCAGCAGTGTCAGGCTCCATGGTGAGCGGACACAGGGATCTGTGGCTTGCCCTCGAGGTCCTCCCCAGGGCTGTCACACGTGCGAGTGTCTCGGGCGTCGAGCCTCGGGGTGACAGTCGCAGCAGTGCATGGCTCTCAGGGTCATCTGCAGGGGACAAGGCCTTTGCGCGTCTTGGGGAATGGTGACCCAACCCTTGATGCACCTGCCGACTTTCCTGGTGTGAGCACCTCTTCTTGGGATGCGAGGGAAGCCCCAGGAGACATTTCCCTAAAGCAGCAGCAGCAGCAGCAGCAGCATATCTACTGCAGAACTTATCCAGTTGTTCTCAGATGTTGCCTATAAGATGCTGGTCTTTAGAACTTCCCCTGGAACAGAATCCAAACCTCTTAATTATTTTAGACATGACTCATAGTGCAACTAGCAATGTCCTGTGAGACAGGTGAAACCTGATTCCAGACCCACTCATTCTTCAACGAATACAAAGCCAAGGTGTACCATAAGCTTTGGAGCAGAGTATCAGGTAGAATATCTACTGTTTGTTGTAAATTGTTCCTGAAAACTGGAGTATCTTGAGGCCTATTTGTCCGTAACTCTGGATAATGCCAGATAATCCTTAGTGAATTCCATAAGTTCCACCTCTCGCCTATATTTTTCATTGTTATATTTGATTAGGAACCAGATGAAAGTAGAATTGATCTTCACTAATGTTCAAAGGAACTAGCTCTGTACGTCGTGTTTGCTACTTCCCAGCTCCCCTTCCCTGCTGACTGAGAAACCTAGGATTATTATATCTGCTTTATTTTAAGACAGTATGGACTGCTAAGTTCCCTTATCTCCTGAAAGATCATTTTTCTGACTGTCTCCACAATGTGCATATACTCATCATGTCTTTTATTTAAGAGAATGGAAACTAGCTAAAGAATTGGAGAGTTCAATGACGTTGAACAGTGACATTATAGGATGGAGCCCACCCTTTGATATCCTAGAGTAGGGCTTTTTATCCTGAGGTCTGTGGTTTTAAGGGTGTTTTGCAAACGCATTTATGAATGTGCTAGTATCATATCCTCACAGTGTCCTTGATCCTTAAAAGAAATGTTAAACACTGGCTGAGTTGCAAGAAAAGACTGAATGAGGGAAGATAGAGATGCTCCTTTTCACCTGTTAGTGAAGTCCAGCTGGAATTCAGCTCCTTCCTCAGCCGACTCATTTGTACTCTGGCTCTCTCCCAACTGAGAGTTGCCACGAGTTTTGCTTGTCATCACCTGCTGTTGCTCTCTTTATGATCAACAGCATCTCACTTCTCAGTCTAGAAAACTAAATGCAACATCCAGCAAAGGTTAACATTTTAAAATTGCTGCTTTCATAATACATTTTTCTTTGTTAAGTGAGAGTCTGAGACAGCTGTGTGACTTTAAGAAAACTGAGAGGCATTCCATGCCCTGGTCCTGTCAACTGACCATTGGCTCCAATTTGTCTATAAAGATTGTGGCTTATAAATCGGTAAGTGGTAGGTACACATTTTTTAAACAAATGTTACCAGGCAGACAAATGTGCTTATATAAGAAACTGGCAATTCATGTGTGGGTTATTCAAAACCATAATTACTGCTTCTCTAACTGCTCTCCCTGTTTATTTCATCTCTATTTAGCTTTTACGTAAAAGGCATGCTAGGAGAGAAAGTTTTAAGAATTGTCTGTAATTGAAGTTGGTTCCCTCCTCTTTCTCTTTCTCTCCATTGACGATTGTTAATCACAAGTTTCAAGTCTTTCCCTCTCCTTTTCTTTTTTAAAAGAAAGAAAATGAAATTCATTAAGTTGCATTATTGTAGTATTGTAGCAGAAATACGGCTACACGCCAGAGTTAAGTTCAGAGTTTTTAAAGCTCAGTCACATCTAATTCAATTATTAATGATCTGGTAGTAATGGCATCTAAAAAATATGAACACATTTTGACCTATTACTGTGAAATGGCCTTTTGTAGCATATGTGCATAATAGCACACTTTCAAAAATGCGTTGTTTTTAGTACTGACTTGATGACATACCAGTTTGAATGTCAGTCTCTGATCCATGCCTCCACATGACCCACCTTGCCTTTTTTCTTTAAATGTACCAAATAAATATATAAACATACTTAAATATATAAAATGTACAAAAGCATGTTTTTTTGTAAAGTGTTTTTTTTTTTTTAATATTCAAGGACTTAATTCCAAAGCATACTACATGCATGAACACCATGGAGGTACTTCAAGGCCTAGAATAGTGTCCCTGAGAATGAGAATAAGTCTCTTTCCTTTTTTTTTTCTTTTGGTAGCTTCTTTTTCGTATTTTCTTACTGATTTCTGACTACTGATAGACTGCTTTCCCTTTTCTTCTCTATTGAAAAAATATGGTAACAAAATGTAGGGTCTTCTTTTATTAAACAGTCTGGGTTTTGCATAGAAAGTGTTTGAGTATCTATGAATATTAATATTTATCTATGGATTACCCTTAGGGAAAATAAAATGTAAAAAGGATTATAAAATTACCACAGTAAGCCAAAGACGACAAACCAGTGTAGCTGGAGTGATTGTTTTGGATTTTTTTCTGTAAAGCAGAGAGTATATTAGTTGTTCCTCTTTTGTCAGTCTGAATCCTGACTTTCCTTGTTTTCCCTTTATTTTTCTTTCGGAAATCAGATTACACAGGAGAAAGTTAAAAAGTCTTGGACAGTTGTGGATGCAAGAACTCTGAAAAAAGAAGATATACAAAAAGAAACAGTTTATTGCTTGAATGATGATGATGAAACTGAAGTTTCAAAAGAGGATACTATTCAAGGTATTATGCCAGTGAGAGTTTGACTGTTTCCTGGAAGATTTTCTTCAAGATGATGTGAGGCAGGCTAGGTTTTGTATTGTTATTTGTCTAGAGACACATCTGTGTGAGGGAATCATGGGATGCTGGGTTCTATAACTCATCTACTGGGGCTTGGGCAGGGCTCTTCTGAAACAGGAGTATGCTCATGCATTCGGTCTCTCTGGGTTTCATTTATTTAGTTTTAATTGTTGATGATTGCTCTACAGTACTGGTTTGATTTCTGTGATACATCACCATGAATTAATCAGAGGTGTACATATGTCCCCTCCCTCTTGAATCTCTCTCCCACTTCCTGCCCATTCCCACCCCTCTAGGTTATTACAGAGCCCCAGTCTGAGTTCCCTGAGTTGTACAGCAAATTCCCATTGGCTGTCTGTTTACATGTGTTAGTGTATACGCTTCCATGCTACTCTGTCCGTTCATCTCACCCTCTCCCTCTTCTCAAGTGACAGGACTTAATACTTGGCTTTGTTTTGAAGTCTGAAGCTTACTAGCTAGGGAAATGCTTATATTAACATGGGTGAAGCAACTTTTTCGTGTGAATCTTTGACTTCCATGGTGATCATTTTTCTGAATGCCAATTTCAGGCCTCATAATGTGTCAGGTTAGCTCCCTTAAGGTAATTTAGGGGATAAGAAAAATTACTTATATCTGTCATGTTGCTTTATATTCATTGAGATCTTCAGAGTTGTACTTCGTATATTTATATCCATTGGCTCTGTAGAGTGTATTTAGATCATGTCTGTATCCAGAGGGCTTAGAAACCACCTGAATGTTCAAGAGCTAAAATGATAAGATACCAAATGATGGTTAAGATAGAAGCCAGAGTCTTTATATAATAAATTTATCACCAGACTACTATGTGGTAAATAGTCTCAGTATAATTTTAATTTGCAATCCTTGAAAAAATTCCTTTTATCTGTGTGGCATTGTATCACAGTGTTTGTGTCTATTTATATGTTTTGCAGGGTTTCGGGGGTAGGAGAGTGATTACAAGTGGTAGTGGTTATGCCTCCTTTCTTTGTTCTTATGGGTTATATTTAGAATGTAATTACCATCCCATAATCTCTACTAATTCTTTAATTCAGCTCATTGGTAGAGTGTGGTTAAGAACAGAAATTTTGGAGTCAGACTGGTTAGAATCTTGGCTCCACTACTTGCTAGTCATTTAATCCTAGTATAATGACTGTCTCATAGTAGGAGGATTAACATAATTAAGGGCATAAGACCAGAAAAATAGAGGGCCTTCTCAGTGATACTGAGTAGTTGGGTAAGATGTACTGGGCATATACAGATTCGTGGTCAGAGCAGTATATAAAAGACAACCTGCATTTTCTCTTTTAATCTTCACAGCAAGCAGTGAAGTAAGCACTCTTGTTCCCATTTTACAGATAACTGAGGCTGAAACATGTGCAGTATCACATAGTTAATAGCTAGTAGATTTGAACCCAGGGCTGCAAGAGTCTGTTTCTCCATACTATTCTAAGTTAGGAAGGGCTCTGAATGATACACTGAAGAGCTCATGCTTAATTTTGAGAGCAGCATGAAGCTGTTTATCATTTTGAGGAGCAGAATGTCAGAGTTGTGTCTTAAGACAATTAATAGGACATCTGGGTATACGATGAATTGGAAGGAGAAGGGACTAGACATGAGGGTGCCAATTGTTTTAGATGCAAACAAAGAAAGCAACTCTGGTTTATCTTAGGCAAAAAGCAAATTCATTGGTAGAGCAATGGAGAGGAAAGAGTTAAATATGGTTTAAATTCAGAGTATAGGTGTATAGCTTTTCTCTCTTAGCTTTTTGCAGTTACCCACATGCTTCCTTTGCCTGTCCTGTACTCTATCCACTAATAGGTAGATTTCTGTCTTCTAGCTAGAGAGATTCGTTAATACGAGCAAAGACTGTGGTCGTATTTGTACTCTGTTCTCTACTTTTGGCTGTATACAAAAGTTGCAGTAATTGATTTGCCCTTTAAAAGATGAACCAGTAAACATGACACTTTTAATGAGAAGTTTCAAATTACTCAAACAATTCAAGTAAGGTGTCTGAAAAAAACATTATGTACCACTCTTATGTGCCATGTATTTCCCTCTTAATTTTTTGTTGAAAATTTTTTTATCATTAGCTTTTGTTAAGACATACAGAAACGTGTCTCTTTTTAATCAAATACCTTGCATGAACAGAGAGAGAGGGACTAATAAACACTGGATCACAGAATCTGCCCCCAGACACACACGTTTCTTTGTTTCTTGGAGTGAAGATGCACGCATGAGCTTTTCCTTTTTATCTGCCCAAGGTCAGACTCCTTGGATTTTGATGATCTTTCAACATCTTTTAACATATACTACCATATCTTTATCTTTAAACATATAATACTATATAGTGAAAGGGCACGACCTTACGTAGAGGAAAGACCCTGAAACAAGGTTGGAGTTTTTTTAAGGAACCAAGAGCCTATTACCCTAAGTAATTAAATAAATAAATATATATATATATACACAATCCTACCCCAGAAATAAAATAAATTTAAATGCAGAAAAATATCCAGCATATCAATTGAGTGTTTCTGAACAGAAAAATTTTGGCATCTTGCATTAGGCATTTATATATCTCCAGTATCCATTTTGGGGAACATTTTGTTCTGAAATTTTCCAGTGGGTGTTTTTCTCTATAGATCTCCAGGTTTCTGAATAAATGTGTTCTTGTTATTATTTTTATAAATCATGATTATACTTTATAGTCATTCATGGTTTATATTTGGTTGATAACTAGTACATTGCATTTGCTGCTATTCTTTCTTCTAGGCTGGATAATCATCAAGATAACTAGATGGCAGAATATGCTACTTAAAAAAATGTAATTAGATTTTAATTATCTTTGTATTATATATGTTTGTGGATCTGCTGCTTCTTTTCCCTCATTGATCACAAGGGACAGAAATTTGATTCCAGGGAACAGTATATAGAGGCTTGATCCGGAGTGTGCATATATTGTTAATGTATGTGTGAAGCCAATTTCAGCTTGTAGAAAATGAGGCCCCATATGCTTAACAGATGTTCTTCTCTTGTTCTCCAGGGTTCCGCTATGGGAGTGATATCATTCCTTTCTCTAAAGTGGATGAGGAACAAATGAAGTATAAGTCGGAGGGAAAGTGCTTCTCTGTTTTGGGATTTTGTAGATCTTCTCAGGTAAAGCATATATTCTACTAATTGTAAACAAAACAGACGAGCTTTTTTCTCATTATTTGAAATGGTGTGGTTTTGATTGGACCTTTTATTTATAGTTATTTCACTTTTAATTTTTCTAAATGTAGTTTGCAGTGCTTACTATCTTTGATTTTTGAAGATTGAAAAGCAAGAGGTGGAGAAGTCAGCATAAATCAGAAGAACAAACTCAATGAAAAGTCACTTCTTAGCTTTGGTGTCAGTGGTAGCTCATGGTAGCCTTAAAGAAACAGCAACCAATTCTTTGCTATTGTATTCCTTTCTCTAATTGTAAACTGGAATGTTTTATAGAAATGAAAGTCTAGTTGGGTTTTGAATGACCATAGATCTTTTAGAATATCATTGATTTATGCCAGTCACCCTTCTCAGTGCCCAACAGAGATCTAAGATGTGAAGCTTGTTCATAATCCATCTGTTTTTTAGACTGCAATACAGAGATGCAAAATAGATACAATGAGAAATGAAGGCTGTGAGATACAATATACAGTCCTAGAAAGAGTCATTAAAGATTCATAGAGGTCTTAAGTGAAATGTTCTTGAAATATACATGAATAAATAGAAAGTGCATCTTTTCAGGCTTTTTAGGGATGAAGAGATTCTTGTTGGCTCTAGAAGAACTCAAGTGAGAATTAAAACAAAATATAATCCTGTATATCAGATTTGAACTTTTTCTTGTTGCTCTAGCATGTAGTCCTTGTGTAAGTCAGTGTTAGAATAATTCAGTGAAGTTGGAGAGAATGTGTTTCATGATATGCTCAAACGGTTAGGTGCATTTTTAAGACTCATAATCCAAACTCACTGCAGATGGTGACTGCAGCCATGAAATTAAAAGACCCTTACTCCTTGGAAGAAAAGTTATGACCAACCTAGATAGCACATTCAAAAGCAGAGACATTACTTTGCCAACAAAGGTCCGTCTAGTCAAGGCTATGGTTTTTCCAGTCGTCATGTATGGATGTGAGAGTTGGACTGTGAAGAAAGCTGAGCACCAAAGAATTGATGCTTTTGAACTATGGTGTTGGAGAAGACTCTTGAGAGTCCCTTGGACTGCAAGGAGATCCAACCAGTCCATTCTAAAGGAGATCAGCCCTGGGATTTCTTTGGAAGGAATGATGCTAAAGCTGAAACTCCAGTACTTTGGCCACCTCATGCGAAGGGTTGACTCATTGGAAAAGACTCTTATGCTGGGAGGGGTTAGGGACAGGAGGAGAAGGGGACGACCGAGGATGAGATGGCTGGATGGCATCACCAACTAGATGGACGTGAGTTTGAGTGAATTCTGGGAGTTGGTGATGGACAGGGAGGCCTGGCGTGCTGCGATTCATGGGGTCGCAAAGAATCAGACACGACTAAGCGACTGAACTGAAGCCAAAAATTGAGAATATTTACTTAAAGTCAGTACAGTTTTAATGGTGTGATTAAATACTTTTTCTAAGTTGAGAGTCTCCAACAAATTACAATCGACATACTTTTCTTTAAAATTATTTACTTTGGGAGGTGTGATTAAACTTAAAATTTATGTTTATTAAAGTCAGTGCTTATGAGTCAAGTGAAACAGAGCCTCTATTCAGACCTGTTTGTAGAAGCTGGCCTCTTGGGAACTAATTCCAGATAGTCAGAAAAGAATTGCCTATCTAAGATGGCTACAACTGTAATTCAAGACTCAAAAAGCTTCAGGACTCAAAAAACTTCATCTGTGCCACAGTGAGTGTGGAGGCCCATTTAGTTAAATGATGAAGCAAGAAAGAGTGAGCTGAAAAAGTACATATTCCATTTAAAGAGATTTTTATTCACTTAAACTGAAGTTTTAAGTCATGAAGTATTTTCTAAATCAACTTTTTTTGATGTTAAGTTCTAAGTTATTTTTATCTTAGTACAGTATCAGACAGATACAATAGAAACAGTCATAATAACTGCCATTTATTGAGTGATTACAATACTACAGTCAGTATCCTAAGCATTTTATGTAAATTCCCATTTAATTCTTATTATAACCCTCTTCAGTTCAGTTCAGTCGCTCAGTCGTATCTATCTCTTTGCAACCCCATGGACTGCAGCACACCAGGCCTCCCTGTCCATCACCAACTCCCAGCATTTACTCAAACTCATGTCCGTTGAGTCGGTGATGCCATCTAACCATCTCATCCTCTGTTGTCCCCTTCTCCTCCTGCCTTCAGTCTTTCCCAGCATCAGGCTCTTTTCAAATGAGTCAGTTCTTTGCATCAGGTGACAAAAGTATTGGAGTTTCAGCTTCAATATCAGTCCTTCCAGTAAATATTCAGGACTGATTTCCTTTAGGATGGACTGGTTAGGGTTAACCATCTTAGGTAGGTGCAGGATATGTACTTTATATATTAGGAAATTGAGGTTCAGAGCTGTTAGATAATAGGCCCAAGGTGACCCAGTTAGAAGGTGGTAGAGATGGGTTTTGAACAAGGTCTCTCTGACTCTAAAGCTATGCCATTAATCATCTGTGATCTGTACACCAATAGACAGGCTCATTTTTGAATAGTCTAACTTTTACATACTTGCTTTTGTGTATTGTGTTAACAAATGCATACACAGTGTCTTAAGAAGGTTTTTCCACAGCAACTAAGGTAAATGTACGTATGTACCTTCTAATAGACAAGCAATTAGCTTTAAATAAATAAGATCACATAGTTTTCCAGATTCCCTTAAACTGAGGGATACTAATATTTCTGGATTGAATTAGTGTGAAACTTTTCGTTATATAAAATGGACTTTTTGGTGTTTGTTTTTTTTTTTTTGAATTGTGAATTACTCTTTTAAATTTTCAAAAGACTTTTCACTTTGTCTTCTTCCAAGTTGTCAGTGTTCTTGGTATCTAATTATAGGATGGATAAGAATTTAGCCAGAAATTCCCCAAATGTCTGACTGTCCTTTGAGAAGTCATTTAGGTGCCTTTTAGGAAAAGGTATCATTAACTGTTCTTGAATCAGTCAACTATTACAGATTCTAATAAAAGGGAAAATAAATCTATACAAATGTAGCAGACTGAAAATATAGAACTA
Organism: Oreotragus oreotragus; assembly: GCA_006410675.1. NCBI lineage: Eukaryota > Metazoa > Chordata > Mammalia > Artiodactyla > Bovidae > Oreotragus > Oreotragus oreotragus. The sequence goes on along the minus strand of SJYX01004110.1, from coordinate 141,583 downwards.
TCCCCATATTTCTTCAAATAATGGTTTCCAGATGGGGAATGGATGTGAAGATGGAGGGTATTTGGATTATATGGGCCTCACCCTCGCACCTTTGAAACTCCGTTTTCTTGAACTGCTGTTACTGTGAAACTGCTCACAATTTCTCAGCATTAGAAGTGGGAGTGCAGAAAAAATATTTGAGCATTACTTCTCTTGCGGCACCTTCTTAGAAACTCTGGGCTCAAGATGACATAGATCAAAGATGTTGATCTTGGTTGATAGATGCAGGTGGTTATAATATTAGGAACTCTTAGTATTCATTTTCTAGTCTGTCTTTTACTCTGATGCTGTGCTAGTTAAGTAATTAAAGGACAAATGGTACTCTAGTCTCTTTGCAATTCGTCAGTGCTTCGTCATTGCTCTTAGGATAAAGTCCAAACCACTTTGCTTATGAGACTTCATGATCTCATCTATGCTAAATCTTACTCATCTGACTTTACATTTATTGTCTTTAATTTATTTGAACCTCAAGTAGTAAGTTGTTTCTAGTGCCTGTGAATGTTTTTCAGCAGGAGCATTTTGAGTAGAATCTCTTAATAACACGTGGCATTATGGTTTCATATGTTCCTTACTTTGGATCTAAACCAGTTCTTTTCCTCACTTCCTCGTGTAGGTCCACATGAAATATTTTATGGGAAATCAAGTTCTAAAGGTCTTTGCAGCAAAAGATGATGAGGTGAGTTGACAGTAGGTCTTTGAGGCAGGGCCACAGAATTGAATTGTCATTTCAAGCGAGTTGTTTGGGGCTTTTATAGTTTAAAATAACATTAATTCTTGCAACAGCGGTGGGAAAATTCACTGACCTTTAGCTTTGAAAATGGAGAAGTGATAAATGAATTTGTCGTAGCATGAGCACAAGGCCTGAGAATATAGTTCTGCAATTGGCGGTCAGGTGAATGTTAAAAACAAAAACTTTTGAGAAATACATTTAATGTGGGGATCTCATGGTCACAGGTTCAGGAAGTGTGGCATTAGGTTAATATTTTCATTTTCATAAGCAGACCATTTAGTGCTGGCTTGAACTAAACAAAGCTAGTGGAGGTAATGAAATTCCAGCTGAGCTATTTCAAATCCTAAAAGATGATGCTGTTGAAGTACTGCACTCAGTATGCCAGCAAATTTGGAAAACTCAGCAGTGGCCATAGGACTGAAAAAGGTCAGTTTTCATTCGAGCCCCAAAGAAGGGCAATGCCAAGAATGTTCAAACTGCCAAAGTACACTTATTTCATTTGCTAGCAAAATAATGTTCAAAATTTTTCAAGCTAGGCTTCAGCAGTTCATGAACCGAGAACTTCCAAATGTTAAAGCTGGATTTAGAAAAGGCAGAGGAAGCAGAGATCAAATTGTCCACATCCAGTGGATCATAGAAGAAGCAACAGAATTCCAAAAAAGCATCTATTTCTGCTTTACTGACTATGCTAAAGCCTATGGTTGTGTGGTTTACCACAGACTGGAAAATTCTTAAAGACATGGGAAAACCACACCACCTTACCTGCCTCCTGAGAAACCTGTATGCAAATCAAGAAGCAACAGTTAGAACTGGACATGGAACAATGGACTGGTTCAAAATTGGGAAAGGAGTACATCAAGGCTGTATATTGTCACCCTGCATATTTGACTTATATGCAGAGTACATCATGGAAATGCCAGGCTGGATGAAGCACAAGCTGAAATCAAGGTTACAGGGAGAAATATCAATAATAACATCAGATATGCAGATGACACCACCCTTATGGTGAAAGGGAAAAAAGAACTGTAGGGCTTCTTGATGAAAGTAAAAAAAGAGAGTGAAAAAGTTGGCTTAAAACTCAATATTCAAAAAGCTAAAATCATGGCATCCAGTCCCATCACTTCATGGCAAATAGATGGGGAAACAACAGAAATAGTGACAGACTTTATTTTCTTGGGCTCCAAAATCACTGCAGGTGGTGACTGCAGTCATGAAATTAAAAGACACTTGCTCCTTGGAAGAAAAGCTATGACCAACCTAGACAGCATATTAAAAAGCAGAGATATTATTTTGCCAACAAAGGTCCATCTAGTCAAGTCTATGGTTTTTCCAGTAATCACGTATGGATGTGAGAGTTGGATGATAAAGAAAGCTGAGCACTGAAGAATTGATGCTTTTGAACTGTGGTGTTGGAGAAGACTCTTGAGAGTCCCGTGGACTGCAAGGAGATCAAACCAGTCAATCCTAAAAGATGATGCTGTTAAAAGTACTGCCCTCAATATGCCAGCAAATTTGGAAAACTCAGCAGTGGCCACAGGACTGGAAAAGGCCAGTTTTCATTCCAGCCCCAAAGAAGGGCAATCAATCCTGAATATTCATTGGAGGGACTGAAGCTGAAGCCCCAGTACTTTGGCCACCTGATGTGAAGAATTAACTCATTGGGAAAAGACCCTGATGCTGGGAAAGATTGAAGACAGGAGGAGAAGGGGATGAGAGAGGATGATATGGTTGGATGGCATCACTGACTTAATGGAGTTTGAGCAAGCTCCAGGAGTTGGTGAAGGACAGGAAAGCCTGGCATGCTGCAATCCATGGGATTGAAAAGAGTTGGATACAACTGAGCAAGTAAACAACAGCAGCAAAGCATCCTGAAGATCCACTTACTCACTGGACTATGTCCATCACTGAAAAATTTGTCTTATTCTCTTTGCCCCTTTCTTTTCATTCTCTTCCTACATCCCAAGAGATTCTGTTTTCAGGCTAGTTTCTGTCTAACAACCCATGACTGTTGCATCCTATGTGCACAAACATTGCCCTCTCTACAAATATTTTCTGTGCAGTCTTCAAGTCAGAACTGCCTTGGAGATTTTGATATTAACTGGAAGCTTACCATCCTGTGTCTGTTTCAAACTACTTAAACAGGTCTCCAAGTTCCAGAAGTTATTTATATTTGGACTGGTAAACTGGATGCAGAAGGCTTGTTTGGGTGGAGGTGTTAGGGATCTAGTCCTCCTTTTCCCCTCACCTCTGAAAGGTAGCTGGCTGCTGATTTAGTGAATGGATATGCCAGTATCCATTAGAACAGTAAAACTAAGAGAAGAAAATGCTTGGCTTACACTCAGTTTTGGATTTGTTAATGCAGAGTAGGTGTATGTGACTTCTCAAATTTGAAACTCCTACTTCATAGATTTCTCTTGAATCAAATCCTTTTGGGAACCATGCAGTTCTAGTATATGTTGTCAAAACAACTGCATTTTTGACTTCTGCCAAAGTTTTAACTCCAACTTAATGTCCTTTTACCCAAAGAAAATTTTGGTCACTTCGTGTGATTGCTGGGTATGAGTAAGAAAAGTCACGTCACAAAGCCATGTTAGCACATGTCATTGTCTAGACTTGCTAGCTCAGGTCAGGGCCGCCTTGTGGCTTGTATAGTTCACATCCAGCCTTATAAGGAACCTATAGATCCCAGGGTCACTTTGTGTCACTCAAGAAAAAAAAAAATCTTCTACTAATGGCAGAGGGCTACTCTATGGTGTCAGTTCTTGATGTCATACTCAAAGAATAATATTAACTAATTGGAGCTTAATGAGATAAGCTGAGGAAGAAAGAAACTGTCATATGGAAATTTTCAGTAAAAGATAACATGGAGAAGACTTATGTAGGTAGCAGGGAAGTAGGAGAGATGAGGGATGCGATAGCCTTCTTCAGAGACTTAGTGGGTTATCATATGAAGCAGGAGCTAGACTCTGCTTCCTGCCGGAGGGTAAATTGGAACCAACAAATTATTGTTTTGTTCACAATGAAAAATTATTTTATCAACAAGGATTACTGTCTCCATATGGATTGGTTCCTTGTGAAATGGTCCAGTCCCCATTCCTGTAAGTTTCTAAGCAGAGTCTCCATAAGTCAGATGCGGGGAAGGCAAGTCCTTCATCATGTGGGTTGCCAAACTAGATGAATACTTTTGTTTTCAACTCAGATATTCTAGGAATCTATGAATATATTCCTTTTTAAGAATATTTTATTCGGTTATTAGCTTTTTTTTTTTTTTTTTTTTACAGAGAATCTATACTTAGGTCCTGGTTTTCACTGTGTGGAAGAGAAGGGAAGAGGAGAAAGGAAAGGAAATGGAGCTTTAGTTGAGTTTCCAACAAGTGTAGTGTTGTGTTATAGCAGATACTGGGGACCCCGTCCTTCCTTCTTTAAATATCCCAGTTGGTTCTATCAAAGACGCCCAAATAAAAACTTACAGATACATTGGAAGTAATCTCTTCTTTAGTTTACCACTGTGCTGATATGGTCTCTTGTTTGGGACTTGTTAGAATATATACATTCTGTACTTGGTACACATCTCATTTCTGCTTGTCAAGAGGAAATTACTTCAGTGAGAGCAGAGACACAAATTTTTTTCTTAGAGTGCCTAAGACAGTACTTGGCAACATGGCGGCCCCGGCAAGCAGTAGATGCAGGATTTGAATTCCTCTGCTTGTAGCAGCAGCATCCCTGCTGACGGCATCTCGGCCACTGTGTGGTTTGAAAGGCAATGCCAAAGAATGCTTATACTACCACACAATTGCACTCAACTCACACTCTAGTAAAGTAGTGCTCAAAATTCTCCAAGCCAGGCTTCAACGGTACATGAACTGTAAACTTCCAGATGTTCAAGCTGGTTTTAGAAAAGGCAGAGGAACCAGAAATCAAATTGCCAACATCCAATGGATTATCAAAAAAGCAAGAGAGTTCCAGAAAAACATTGATTTCTGCTTTATTGACTATGCCAAAACCTTTGACTATGTGGATCACAATAAACTGTGGAAAATTCTGAAAGAAATGGAAATACCAGACCACCTGATCTGCCTGTTGAGAAACCTACATGCAGGTCAGGAAGCAACAGTGAGAACTGAACGTGGAACAACAGACTGGTTCCAAATAGGGGAAGGAGTACATCAAGGCTGTATATTGTCACCCTGTTTGTTTAACTTATATGCAGAGTACATCATGAGAAATGCTGGGCTGGAAGAAGCATAAGCTGGAATCAAGATTGCCAGGAAATATCAATGACCTCAGATATGCAGATGACACCACCCTTATGGCAGAAAGTTAAGAGGAACTAAAAAGCCTCTTGATGAAAGTGAAAGAGGAGAGTGAAAAAGTTGGCTTAAAGTTCAACATTCAGAAAAATAAGATCATGGAATCCAGTCCTATCACTTTATGGCAAATAGATGAGGAAACTGGAAACGGTGGCAGATTTTATTTTGGGGGGGCTCCAAAATCACTGCAGATGGTGACTGCAGCCATGAAATTAAAAGACACTTACTCCTTGAAAGTTATGACCAACCTAGACAACATATTAAAAAGCAGAGACATTAACTTGGCAACAAAGGTCCATCTAGTCAAGGCTATGGTTTTTCCAATAGTCATGTATGGATGTGAGAGTTGGACTGTAAAAAAAGGCTGAGTGCCAAAGAATTGATGCTTTTGAACTGTGGTGTTGGAGAAGACTCTTGAGAGTCCCCTGGAATGCAAGGAGATCAAACCAATTAATCCTAAAGAAAATCAGTCCTGAGTGTTCATTGGCAGGACCGATGTTGAAGCTGAAACTCCAATACTTTGGCCACCTGATGCAAAGAGCTGACTCATTTGAAAAGACCCTGATGCTGGGAAAGATTGAAGGCAGGAGGAGAAGGGGACGACAGAGATGAGGTGGTTGGATGGCATCACTGAGTCAGTGGACATGGGTTTAGGTAAACTCCAGGAGTTGGTGATGGACAGGGAGGCCTAGTGTGCTGTGGTCCACGGGGTCACAAAGAGTCAGACGTGACTGAGCGACTGAACTGAAGACAGTACTTAGCCAAGAGTAGGCACAAAGTTAATAATCCTTGAACTGAAAAGGTAATCACTTTCTCATGACATCTGTAGAAGATTTTGATGGCAAGGTGTTGATATTGGGTTTTTTTGTGGAGGAGATGGGAATATACGTAACTAACTTTGATGGAGGTTAGCTGTGGCCCCTGAGAAAAATGCAAAGTGTTTGAGAGGTTAGGGAGAGGAGGGAAGGCTTAGCAAAGCAGATCTGAAATGGAGAGCTTGTCATTTTGCCGATTCTTGAGGATGGGTTCGAAGCTTGAGAGCCAAAGATTTGGGGAGAGCATTCCAGTGAGGAGAAATTGTACATGGAAAAAGCTTCTGGGGCGGGAAAGCACAGGACTTGCCTGTGAATAATGATCTGCTCTACCAAGGCTGAGAGAGAGGTGCCTGTGGAGGTTTTTATAGAAGAGAGTGACATAGTCAGCTCTCGGAACAGGGGACACCATGATGGAACAGGGCAGACAGAATCTGAAAAATGGCATAAAATTTGTAGAGCTTGATGAACACTTGAAGGACAGTGCAGAGGCCTTATCAACAACTCTAGGGCTTCTCATTTGGAAGTGATGTTTGTAGAAGTAGAGAGTACAGGTGGAGAAGAAGGGAGTGATACTAAACTTAGTTTCGGCCATGGACAGCTTGAAATACCTGAGGTATAACTGGACAAGTTATCCACCAACTAGTAGGCTGTGTAAGTCTAGATCTTAGGAGTTTTAAAGCTGAATATACAGATTTTTGATTCATCAACTCATGGGACTGGATGAAAGAAATTGCCACCAAAGTAGAGTTCTTTTAGAGTGAGAGGAGGAGAGAAAGGCCAAGAGCAGAATTTCAAGACTGGAAGACGAGAAGAGCCAGGGGAATAGTGGTCCACAAAGGCAGAATGACTAGTGGAGAGTGCTGCTTCTGAAGCCAAAGAAGGAGAAAGTGTAGGGAAAGAGCGATGGTCAGATGCTACTGAAAGGTCAACAGGATGGAGACTAAGACTTTGGCAACTTGGAGATCACAGGGCACTTCAGAGTAGTTTCCAGAAGGAAATGGCTACATAGCTGGTTTAGATTGAAGAATAATTGTTCTAAGTGGTGAAACAAGAAGATTATTTCATGAAATTTAAAGATGAAGGAAAAGAAGGTCACGGATAGTAATTTGTAAGGGAGGGGGCAAAGAAAAATTTTGTTTAGAGTTAGGTATAAATTCAGAGGAGGAGGAAAGTTGAAGGAAAAAGAGCATATAATGAAGTTCCCGAAGAGGTACAGTAAATGTGATCAAATGCAGATGTGTACAGTGTAGCCTTCAAGTGGACAGAGGGTTATTTAATATCCGAAACAAGGAGAAAGTGGATAGCAGTCTTACAAGTATTTGGTTGTGCTGTGAAAACCCTCACATGTTGGACATCATGGTAACACAGGCATCTCTGTTACTAGGCAGCGGCAGTTGCCCTCTCCTCCCTGATTCATGCTTTGGATGAATTAGACATGGTGGCCGTGGTTCGACATGCTTACAACGAAAGAGCTAATCCTCAAGTCGGCGTGGCTTTTCCTTTGATCAAGGACGCATATGAGGTAGAACCTGCAAGTCTTTTATTCACAGTAATTTTTCCCCTTCAGTTGCTGTGTTCTAAACAGTGTTTTTCAACTGTTCATGTGCTTGGGAGGTACTGAGGGGATCTGGTAAAAATGCACATTTTGATTCTGTAGCTCTGGGGAGGGGGGTTGCCTGAAATTCTGCATTTCTCACCCACTCCCACCTAATGCTGAGACTGCTGGTCTGGGAATCACACTTTCAGTTCCAGTGAAAGAACATAAATTACGACAGTGTACAAGGAGCTTCCTAATAAAACAACTAGTAAAGGTTGACTGTGACTTACCATTTGCCCAATCCAGTGACTTCCTCTCCATTCTCATCCTTCCTGACGTCTCAGAACCTCAAGGGAATACAGATTACTTCCCTTTTTACTACAGTCTTGACTATGGATAAAGGCTGAGGGTGAGGTTTTCTTGTGATCCTGCTGAATTTACGTTTTTTAGGGCTGTCCAGTTGAAAATACAGATCTAGATTCCTTGCCGTTTCCTGTGTCTCAGAGAGCTCACTGTGGCCGAAATGGAAGAGCAGGCAGGTATCCTGACTTCCACGTCCGCCTGCCAGTCTCCTTGACCGCTCATTTGTCGTGTTGGTCATGCATTTGGTAGATATTTGATAGTGTTTCTTTGAGCATTTCTTTTATATTTACTATTTTTGTACTGTTTGCAGTTGTATACAGCTAATCACAGGGCTCCCCAGGTGATTCAGTGGTAAAGGATCCACCTGCCAAGCAGGAACCACGAATTCAATCCCTGGGCCAGGAAGATCCCTGGAGAAGGAAGTGGCTACCCACTCCAGTATTCTTGTCTGGGAAATCCCATGGACACAGGAGCCTAATGGGCTACAGTCCATGGGGTCGCAAGGAGTCGAACACGACTGAACTGAGCAACTGAACAACAGCAGCGGCTAATAGCAGAGATCAGAGCACGTCACTCTCCATGTCCTATACTTTTGCCTTCTGAGTTTTTAAATCCTTCTGCTGAGCCGTTTTCACAGCATTTGGTATCAGCTTTAAAATTTTTCCATTAATTCAGTTGTCTCTGTTTTTATCTCGCTGTTTCTCATTAGTGTTTAGTGTACATACAGCTGCCTTTCATGGAAGATTTGCGCCAGTACATGTTTTCATCCTTGAAAAATAATAGGAAATGCACTCCCACAGGTGAGTTTATTTCCATTTTGCTCACTGATTTGCTCTAAACACAGACTGGGGGAAACCACCTGTCTTTAGTCATGTTTGGAGGCTAGGATTTCACAGGGTGGGATTATAGTTGACCTTTGAACACTGAAGAGGTTTGGGGCACTACTCCCGCAGTTGGAAATCCATGTATAACTTTACAGTGCCCTCAGTATTCACAGATCTGTATCTGTGGATTCAACCAATCTCAGATTGTATAGAAATGTACATATTTACTTGTAATCCACATGTAAGTGGATCTGAACAGTTCAAACCCATATTGTTCAAGAGTCAACTGTAGTTGGATTCCAATCACAGTGGTATACGGTAATGATGAAAGGGAATTTTTTTCCCCAATAGCAAGGATAGGTTTGCTCCAAACATTCTCCAGCATCCCCCTTCTGACTTAGAGGTTGTATCTAGGGAGCAGTTTAATGGAAATGGATGTACATTCTCTATGAGTAGAGGATTTGTCTTTCGGTGTGGTGAATTGACACACAGTATCAAACTTGTGACTGGTGTCCTACATAAAATATAATGTAACTTTAACCATACTTTTCTCTTTGCCCTTTCTTCCTAGTTCACATTTTCAGTCCAAGTCCTGTTGCTCCTTATTGCCAGCAGCTTAATGAGAAGAGGCCTCTATTAAGCATCTGGCTGCAGATGTCAGGATGCTACATACAGTGATTTTCACACACATAGATCCTGTCTTCTGTAAATCTCACAGTTTAAGACAATTATCATAAGATATAATAGTGGGCTGAAATAAGGAACGTACCAAAAAGAACACAGACTGATGAATAGATGTTTTAGCTGACAACTTTAAATCTGCCTTGGTGTAGGATGAGGGAGCTGTGAGGTGAGTTCAGAACTGGGTGCTCTCTGTATGTTGGGAGCAGGGTCTAGGAGAAGAGCCAAGAATCAAATCTGCCATGTAGAGTCAGGCACGGACTTGAATGTATAGAAGATGCCAGTGTATTATAATATTCAGTCTTTTCCTCTTGATAATTCCAAACTTTAAATGGGAAGAACATTCAAAAAAAGAGAACTTTGTTGAGAGAGAACCTAATAGATATAAATCACTCAGGACCTAAAACATTACTTTTCAATCTGTTGATTTAGTTCCTGTGAGTTGACACTTTTGTTTGCATTTGCTCCATTGGAAAAACAGATCATTAAAGCTGTTTGACATATTTCCCAAGTCAACATTTATGTAAGGGGGTGTGAGACCAGCGTGGTCTGGCCTGTATACTAGCCTGGAGTAGCAGATGGAAATCACTGAATATTCACCCACACAGTTACCACGGCCTTCTTGTTGCCGGGTGGACCCTGCAGCCGTCAGTGTGAGATGGTGCCTGAAACCTCCATTAGAAAGTGAAAAAATGGAACAGAAATGTCTCATGATAAATGTCTGTATGCTCATTCCTTTTGTAGTAGCTGTCTGAAAGGGATGCTTGAAAGGTGAAGAACAGAAGTATAATAAACTCTGAGAAACTGCTTACTCTTTTCTGCCTTTTGCCTAGTGGCTGTGAATGATCCCAAAATAGCACTTCAGCTTTTTAACAGCTGAACTGCCATATGAATCAGCAGAATGAAAGTTCCTTGTGGTAGTTTAGGTAGAAGCATTTTGGGGAGAGTTGCTTTGGGCTGTGCCATTTTTATTGACTTTGTAGATTTTTACCGGGAAGAACTTGCTTTCTATCTGGTATCTGACAGACATAAAGAAGAGGACACCATGTTTCTGCTCTCAAAGATCCTTAGAATTTGCCTGGAGTGGGGTAAGACATGTATGCAGGACATTTTTCCAAAGAAGACATACATATGAATGTCCTGCAGACACATGAAAAGATGCTTGACATCACTAATCATCACGGAAATGCAAGTTAGAACCACATCTGTCAGAATAGCTATCATCAAAATGACAACAAATAACATGCTTCTGAGGATGTGGAGAAAAGGGAAACCCAGTGCACTGTTGTTAGAATGTAAATTGGTGCAGCTACTATGGAAAACAGTATGGAAATTTCTCAAAAATTAAATTTTTACCATACTATCCAGCACTTCTGGTTCTGAATATTTTCCCACAGAAAACATAAACACTAACTCAAAATTAGATATATGTATGCCTGTGTTCATTGCCGCATTATTTACTACAGACACACACACACACACGGTGGAGTATTACTCAGCTATAAAAAAGAATTAAATCTTGCCATTTGCAGCATGGATGAACCTAGAAGGTATTGGGTGGGTTTTTCGGTTACATTTTATGGAAAAACCTGAACAAACTTACTGGCTAACCCAGTATTATTCCAGGTAAAATGTCAGACAGAGAAAGAAATACAGTATGATTTCACTTAAATGTGGAATCCAAAAATGAGCAAACAAAATAGAAACAGACTCGTAGATACAGAGCACACACTGGGGGTTGCTAGAGGGATGTAGAATAAGAGGATGAGTGTAATAGGTGAGAGTGATCAGAGGTAAAAACTTTTAGTTACAGAATAAGTCACAGGGATAAAACACTTTTTACATTGCAAATATAGTCAGTCTGTCAGTTCAGTCACTCAGTTGTGTCTGACTCTTGCAACCCCATGGACTGACTGCAGCATACCAGGTTTCCCTGTTCATCACCAATTCCTGGAGCTTGTTCAAACTCATGTCCATCAAGTCGGTGTTGCCATCCAGCCATCTCGTCCTCTATCATCCCCTTATCCTGCCTTCAATCTTTCCCAGCATCAGGGTCTTTTCCAGTGAGTCAGTTCTTTGCATCAGGTGGCCAAAGTCTTGGAGCTTCAGCTTCAGCATCAATACTTCCAATGAATATTCAGGGCTGATTTCCTTTAGGATTGACCACTTGGATCTCCTTGCAGTCCAAGGGACTCTCAAGAGTCTTCTCCAACACCACAGTTCAAAACCATCAATTCTTCAGTGCTCAGCTTTCTTTATGATCCAACCTTCACATCCATACATGACTACTAGAATATAGTCAGTCATATTGTAATAACTTTGTATGGTGACAGATGGTAACTAGATGTATTATGTTGGTGATTTTGTAAGTTTAGAAATACTGAATCACTACATTATTCACCTGGAACTAATGAAATGTAGATCAATTCTACTTCAATTAAAAAAAGATACTCATGCAGGTCTATGTGATTAATGCCATGAGATTTGTGAGAGGAAAGAATTCTATCTGCCTTGAGAACTTGTAAAATAATCCACTCCCTCTGGTCCAATGAAGTCTTCCTGTTAAGTTGGTATACTCCAATACAGGTTATGTTAAATCCTTATAGAGCTGATGTTTCATTACCAAAGGAATGTTTTTAATGTTTTTCTCCTTTGCCAGTTACTAGTTTTTTTAATGTCAACTCAAGGGCTTCCCTGGTGGCTCAGACAGTAAAGAGTCTTGCTGCAATGCAGGAGACCCGAGTTCGATCCCTGAGTGGGGACGATCCCCTAGAGAAGAAACTGGCGCTGTAGTATTCTTGCCTAGAGAATTCCATGGACAGAGGTGCCTGGTGGGCTACAGTTCGTTGGATCTCAAAGAATCAGACACAACTGAGTGAATGACACTTCACTTTTTCCATAAATACCCAATATTTTGAATTACCATATGGAAGGTGGGTTTTGTTTGACTGTGGTGTATTCCTCTAGAGCACTTATGATACAAACCCGTTGTCAGAAGTTCAACTGGTAGACCTCGGAAGTACCTGAGAGACCAGCTATTCTAAACAGCTCTCTTTGCCAATAAGAAAACTGAGGTTTAGGTTAAATGACTTACATAACTGGAGAGTGCTTTTGGCAGGGCCAGAACCGTCTATCCTGCCAGTGTTGCTGTGAACATCTGTGAATGGAAGGCATTTGTTTGGGAGACTAATGGAACTAATCACTGTTTCTTTTTGCTGCTTTGTTTGTCCTTGTCTTAGAGGCACAGTTGAGTGTTGTTGATGCTTTGATTGACTCCATGAGCTTGGTGCAGAAAGATGAAGAGGAGGGCACCATTGAAGACTTATTTCCAACCAGCAAAATCCCAAATCCTCAATTCCAGAGACTGTTTCAGGTGAGAGAGGAAAGCTGAACCAATCATAGACTTTTTTTTTTTAGATGAAAGAGAGCAGAGTGAAAAGTTAGAGCAAGTCAAATCGAGAGCTCAGTTGCTCTGTTTAATGAAAGTTTAACACCTTTCTCTTCCTACTGAAAAGCGATTAAAAAAATATTCTGAACTTTTAGAAAGAAGTAAAGTTCAGATGTTCTTAAGTATTTTTTTCTGGGAGAAGGCTAGATTTTTGGTTTTGTGTCTTAAATAGGAGGCCAAAATAAAAAGCAGATTCTTTTATATATATATATATTTATTTTAACAGAGTTTCCTCCTATGTTTTATGTGAATGAGACTTTTCCTTGTTTTTTAAGATTCAAATAGTAGGAGAGTTTTTAGGGACTGTGTAGTATATAACCGTGGCTTCCCTGGTGGCTCAGATGGTAAAGCGTTGCCTACAGTGTGGGAGACCTGGGTTCAGCCCCTGGGTGGGGAAGATCCCCTGGAGAAGGAAATGGCACCCCACTCCAGTATTCCTGCCTGGAAAATCCCATGGACGGAGGAGCCTGGCAGGCTACGGTCCATGGGGTCACAAAGACTTGGGCATGACTGAGCAGAAGAAGTGTTTAGAAGTCAGGTAGAGAGGTTACAGTATGAATTTATTAGACAGTAACTAAAGAAAAATTTTAGTTTCTGAATCTTGGTCCAAAGGAATTAGAAGATGGAGACTGGATTAAAGGAAACTGGGAACTTGATAAGGGAACTGAGTTATACGATGGAAGGGGAGGAATGGATGAAGGTTGGTCCCAGTCCTGGAATAAGCTGGCGACAGCAGGACATAGGCATCTCTGAACCCCACAAAGGTGTAAAAAGTCACCAGCAGCTTCTCCCCGAAGGGAGTGGAGGGCCTACTCTTGTGACAGGTGGGGAGAGGCAGGGAGGTGGGAGTGGAGTCTTCGTATTGGAGGTCCATTGATTGCCCCTTTGACTCATTTCTCAAAGCATCCTTAACTAATTCAAGTCCATCTTAGGGCCTGTTATGATTTTATGGGCTCTTCTACTCAAAAGAAGCTGCCTAGTTTTTTGATACTAGGCGATTTCCTTTAAACTTCCTTTAAAAAAACTCTTTTGTTTTAAAATCAGTACTATGAAGCTTAACAGGTCAAGATCTGACTCAGTAAGTACTTTTGTATTCTAAGTATAATCAAGTATAAATTACTTGTATAAATTCCTGTGTTGTCTTTGACAAGTGGACTTCAAGACCTGCTGTTTTTGACCAATGGCCATTGCCACTTGACAGAGAAGGGAAGAATAGATTAGTTGGTATGGAAAGCTTGCAAAAACAGGTCACTGTGGTGAAAAATAGAAACTTCTAATACTTGGTAGATCTATCAAGGGTGGGTACTATTATCTTCAACAAATATTTGTTGGATTAATTGAACAGATGCAAGCCATAAATGCAGGCACTGTTATCTTTTAAAGCTTTAAGAACTGGCAACTTTGATTTTTACAACCTGCTAACTTTGTTTTCTTTTGTGAGGGTGAGTTTTTAATATGGCTTATCTGTATAAAGAAGTATCATTACTGGGGTATTTATAAATTGAATTCACTTTTTCTAAAACAAATATTGGGTACTTTTAGTGTATCATGTGCTGGAGCTACTAGAAGCTCACTACTTGAAAGGACTCCTCCAGAGGAGTGAAAGAGAATAGAGAGAAGAGAGGAATAGAACGTAGAGTAGTAAAATTGATAGGCTCAACAGTGGTGGGGTACAAAATGCTATGGGAATAAGAGGAAAGAGAGATTCTTGCAAGTGAGTGACTTAGGAAGATTTCATGGAGGAGTAAAGCTGATGTGTGGTGTGATGAGAGCATGCCAGGCAAAAGAAGCAGCACGTGGGAAAACGAGAACACAAGAAGTGTGATGTGTTTAGGGACCCACAGAGAGTTCCACTTGGCTGGGAAATAGGCTCCATGGGAAAACCATGGGAAAGGTGACAGGTAGCAGGCAGGTCATGAAGAACCAGTAGTTTGGGTTTCTATCCTGTAGACAGTGGGTAATCAGTAAAGGCTGTTGTCAGTAGGCAGGTGACATGCATTTTAGAAAATAGCTCTGATGGTGGCACGGGAGATGGGCTAGAGACCAGTTAGGAAACCTGCAGTGGCCTCTAGGAAGACTTGAGGTACAGCAGTGACAGAGAGTAGAGAAGAGAAAATTTAGAAGCTAAAGTGGATAGAACTTAAGGGGTTGGGTGGTGGCTGATGAGAAACAGAAACTGAAGAAGACAGAATCCTAACTTGGACCCCTGGAGGGGTGATGTCACCGTGAATTGGGATAAGGAATATAGAATGGACAGATAGAAAAGGTAGTACCTATATTCTTGCAGGTGTTCAATTTGAGTTATCTGTCAGCTATTTGAGTACAGGCGCTCAGGGGGAAGTTGGAGATAGGGCTGTGAAGCCCAGGAGAGCCTTCAGGACTAAATGTCTATACATTTGAGAGCCCTCCGCATTGAGATAGAAACAGAAGCGAATGAGGTCGCCGGGGGAATATTGAGTTACAAGGGCAGAGAACGAAGTCCTGAACACCAGTGTGGCTGGACAACTGGGGAGAGACAGGAAGCCTGCTCATCAGTGTTCCTGCTCCCCTTCTCCTGCCGCCCCCCTACAAGCTCAGAGAGAGAGAAAGAACTAGAAGGGTGTTGGAGTCAGACGTTGTGCAGTGGTGAAGAGAGCTGAGCCTGGCAAAGGGCCTCTGGGGTTTGTAGTGATGTCTGATGACTTCGAGCACCTGGTGGCAGTGGAGTGATGGGGCAGGAGCCAGGTTACAGAGCCTGGAGAAGAAAGCCACACTGATGCAGGGGAAGAGAGAGGAACCAGGAAGCTACAGGGGGAGGTAGGGCCCAGGAAGGCTTTTCTTTTCCTTTTTCTCTTTTAAAATGTCTTATAACTAAGGGTGAATGAGCTGGGAGTAGAGGGCAGAAGGGAGGAGAGGTTAGTAATTAACTCGTTGGCAGGAGGAGTTAATTTAATTCTAACTTTAGAAAGAAATGCTAAAAAATATCCTTTGTCAAGTGTACAGTTACTACTGCCTTTTAAATAATTGATACGTGGTCGCTAAAATCAACATATTAGTAACTTAGGAGCTAGGCATGTGGCCTGAAGGTTTGTTTTATTTTCTTTTTTTATTTCTCTAGTCTTTTTCAAATTGTAAAAATCACATAAAGGAAAATAGTTGCTCAAAGGAGAAATTAAGTAGACTGAGGACTGAGATCTCAGCGTCTTGGCTACTGAAAAGTGTCACTTTCTCGTAACCTGTTTTTGTGTGTTGTTTTTTTTTTTTAATAAATTGAGATTTTTTTAAAATTGAATTTTTACCCCACTGAGCCTTATTTAAAATATGACCTTTGAGAAAACATGAGTTTTATGGTTTTGAACATCTCTTGTGGGTTCCTTATTCCTGACTTAAGGATAAGGATACTATTTGAAAGAATTGCCTAGAATTCACAGTTCTTTCCCCAAAAATGTCACTTGACTATCACAGATAGAATCTCCCAGAGTATTTGAGAGGTAGTGTGCCGTGTTGGGTGTTGGATTTCTGCTTAATTCTTTAAGGCTTTCTAAATTGTTTTAGGTATTTTAATGACTGACCTCAGGGAGAGAGTGGTGAATTATAAATTATTCATGAGAAGGTCAGGGTAGATTCACAGAGTTTGAGATCTTTTTTGGTTTCTCCTTTTGCTGTGTATTAAACAGGCCCAATGTCATTGATGCGCCAAGGAAAGTAATTAGGAAAAAGGAAATCAGGACTCTGAAACAATGAACTTACCAGGAGAAGGAAGGCTTGGGGTTGGTCTATTGAAATCAGGGAGCAGTACATGAAATTTCTAGAGGAAATTGGTATTTAATTCCTACCTCGGTGTTTTCTTAATTTGTAGAACATTGACTCTGATGATATTTACTACTTAAGCCCAAGTATCTATTTTTTTAGAACTAAGAAGTCTAGCTTCCATTTTCGACAGGGTAGGAAAAACAATACATATATACCTTGTGGTATGAAACTGTAATTTTAAAATTATAGGAGCTATTCAGTTCCCTGGTTCTTTTCTTCACAGTTACTAACATATAAATTGTTTAAAAAGGTGGGAATAGGAGTTTTGTTTTCCAGCCTAATTTTGTAATTATCCTCTAGCAAGGGGATAAAATATCAGTATATTCATAACTTTCACTTTTTCTCTTTTTTTTCCTAAATGGTTACTTCATTCTTTGATGACATTCCTGTGTTCCTTATAGAGTATTTACTTTTCTGGGCATATAACAGTACTTTGCCAAGGCCTGGCTTTCTAGTCTGGGGACAGTTATCAGTGATTGAATAGAAGTGGCCTGCAGTCCGGGTTTCCACTTGTGTGAGCAGTGGAGAACCTGCCCTGGCCTTGATCTTGGCCCCATTCCTGGTGCAGCTTCCTGAAACCTCTGTCAACAACTGGAGTTCTGAAGAAGATCACCGTATTCACTCAGCCAGTATCTGTTAGGTGCTTATTATGTTGGGGTGCCATTTTCAGCACTTGGGATTCAGCAGTAAATAAGGCCAGCAGTGTTTCCACTTTCAGGGGGAAAGTGGAGGTAATAAGTAAAAGGTTGCTAAGGTAATTTTAGATAATGATAAATACTGTACAAAATATAAGATCAGGTTCACAATAGAGAATGACTGGGTGGTAAAATGAGGGTAAAGTTCTCCTTCATATAGTGTCAGGGGAAGCCTCTCAGAAGAGGTGATAAATGAGCAAAGAACAGAATGATTTTAAAAGGGCCAGCTCCATTGAGATCTAAGGGACGGCAGAAGAGGCCGAGGGAGCCTTATGCATGGGACCTCAAGTCTGGAGAGAGCCGGTCTTTGAGTGGAGGAGGAGGAGCTCAGGCTGGTTGGGTTGCGGTGAGTAAGGGGGAGAGGCACTCAGCAGCTCTATTACGGTTGACTCAGGACAGGAGAACCCTGAGAGTGGACGTGGGAAGACCAGTTAGAAAGGGGCTGTGGTAGCCCATGGGAGAGGTGCAGGTGCCCGGACAAGAGTGCCTTGGTAGAGATGGATGGAAGTGAGAGGATGACCTGGGGAGGTTTCAGAGAGACCTGGTGTCATCTCTTGCACAGTATTCCTGGGACTCGATGAGCACCTACGCTTTAGCTGATTCATCCAGCTTGTGTTGTTTTCTAAGATGGTACAAGGGAGAAAGTACAGCATGCTGAAGGGAGGTAAAAGGATTATAGCTGAAAGGTTATACTCCCAAGTTTACAGAGGCTGAGTAAACCCCATCTATCCTCCATGAAGCCAGAGCAGCGGACTCTTTTTGTGGGATGAGGCTCTTTTCCAGGAGAGCTTCAGCTGATGGTGCTGCTAGGCTGGGATCTGTTTTATGGTTGCTTTTAGACATTACCAGCGTCCTGCTAACCAGGGCGGTTCTGGGTCCTCCCGCTTTGCTGTCTTTCACTAGTGGTAGGAATCTTGTAGCCCTCCCAACCAGTCTATTCTAAAGGAGATCAGCCCTGGGTGTTCTTTGGAAGGAATGATGCTGAAGCTGAAACTCCAGTACTTTGGCCACCTCATGCGAAGAGTTGACTCATTGGAAAAGACTCTGATGCTGGGAGGGATTAGGGGCAGGAGGAAAAGGGGACGGCAGAGGATGAGGTGGCTGGGTGGCATCACGGACTCGATGAATGTGAGTCTGAGTGAACTCCGGGAGATGGTGATGGACAGGGAGGCCCGGCGCGCCGCGGTTCACCCCACACGCTGGTCAGCTGTGTCCACGTCTCCATTCCACTGTCCTTACTCCTCTTCCACAGTGTCTGCTGCACAGAGCCCTCCATCCCCAGGAGCCTCTGCCGCCCATTCAGCAACACATTTTGAGTATGCTGGATCCCCCCACCGAGGTGACAGCTAAATGTCAGGCTCCTCTCTCCAAAATAAAGACCCTCTTCCCTCTGACGGAAGCCATCAAGAAAAAGAACCAAGTGACTGGTCAGGACCTTTTCCAAGATAGGTAAGTACTCAATGGAGTTGTGTGTGAGGTTGGAGCACAGAAGACTGGTGGTGGTCTTAGAGGGGCTCTGTCATTAAGGATTGCAACCTAGGTTTGTAGAATCACAAAAGTGGGAGAAAGAAAACTCTTGCTATTTGAGCCTTGCATTGGAAATCCAGCGTAGATACGTTTTATCCTGCTTGTGCATCTAGAAATTAGAGCTACCTTTGGGGTTGTTCACTTTTTGATCCACATCAGATTCTTAGTGAATTATATATACATATAGGAAGATAAATGATCTTTGAATATCTGCAACTAAAGTTTACCATTTTTAAAGTAAGGTGCTGGGGATGAGAGGAGAGGGGTGAAAATCATCAAGTTTTTCATTTTGGAGGTAGGCTCTCAGGAGAATATCAGTGAGATTTTTGGAAGGAAAATTGGGTAGAGAATGAGAAATCTGGCCGTCTGCAGCTGTGCTGTTACTGTGTTGATGTGCTTGGTTATACCCTTAGTAAGGTAGTTACAGTTTAAGGATTGTAAAATGGTTTTCATGCCCTTACATCAAGCTTTCAAGCTATTAAGTATTTTTTCCCACACATCAGAGTCCGTTTAGAATTACATCAGTTACCATTCAAAGCAGAACACAAACCTTAGGCTGTTCTTATCTAGAATCATGTGGGTGTATAACATTGAGAGTCCCTTGGACTGCAAGGAGATCCAACCAGTGCATTCTAAAGGAGATCAACCCTGGGTGTTCTTTGGAAGGACTGATGCTAAAGCTGAAACTCCAGTACTTTGGCCACCTCATGCAAAGAGTTGACTCATTGGAAAAGATTCTGACGCTGGGAGGGATTGGGGGCAAGAGGAAAACGGGACGACAGAGGATGAGGTGGCTGGATGGCATCACCAACTCAATGGATGTGAGTTTGAGTGAACTCCAGGAGTTGGTGATGGACAGAGAGGCCTGGGGTGCTGCGATTCATGGGGTCACAAAGAGTCGGACACGACTGAGCGACTGAGCTGAACTGAACTGATGACATTGATTTCAGGTTTTGGTCTAATTATTGGTAACTTTTCCCCCCCAGATCAAAATGATCTACTCATTTTTGTAGGTTGTATGCTGAGATCCTATTTTAGATCACAATTTTTTTTCCCTTTTTCTTTGATTTCCTTCCCGCAGCTGTGTCATTATTGACAAAATAAAGTTTTCATTTGTCAGTACCTGACTGGAACAGTATTGAGTAATTTCCAGAAATCTTCACAGGGTTCTGTAAAGTGTTAAATCAATGAATTATCTTCCAAGTTAAAAAGACATCTTTGCATTTTTGGTAGCTTTTTAGAGGCTACTACCCCAAGCTTTGTCAGAATTGGGGAAAAAAAATTCCTAGTGTTTAAAGATTCTATCATGTGCATTTCTAACACATCTGGAGAATTTTGTGTTTCTCTTTAGTCTGTTGTGCCTTTTTCTACATTGGAAGACCGTCGCTAAAAACCCTCTTTCCCTCTGCTACCTTCAGCTACCTCTGGATTCCTCGTGTCTCAGAACCGTCAATAAAACTCAGTCCTTTTCTTCCCATGTCTCCCAACAGTCATATGCTATTCTCTCTCTGTTTTAAAGCTCTCTTTCATGATCTTGATTACCTTCCTGTGTCGTGGGAAAGAAATGGGCCATTTCCCACTCCTCCTGTTGATTAAAATGTAAATTAGCTGGTTAAAAAAAAAAAAAATACCACTGAGACCCAGAGCCTGAAGACTGTTGTTCTGTGATTTGATCCCTGCTTGTTCTTTGCTCCCATAAAGGTTCGGTTTACCACACAGCCAAGTGAGCTGCCTGGGACCGGAGAATAATCTTGCTCATACACACCTGCTCACACTCCGCTGCTCTAGTCTTCCTTCTCAGAAATCTTAGTTTTTAAGAACTGCAGAAACGACACATTTAACAAGTGTTTATCGAGCACCTTGTATAATCAGGAATGACTCAGTCCCTTCGGCAAGGTTCTAGAGACTCTCAGTTTTTATCATTAAACCCCAATCAGCTTTAGACGTGGTCTCCCTAAGGGAAAGAGAGATTGCTTACAAAAAGCTATACTTTTGTGTATATTCAATGTCCCTGTATCCAGGGTACATATTTCCATGATGATGATGGTGAGTTCAAAGAGAAAATAGAAGCCCGTAATAGGTCAGAACGCCTGTTTTCCTGCCCATCTTACTGAAAAACATATCTATCTGCCTTCACTTCCTTTCTTCCTGTCTCAGTGGAGGAGGGTACCACATCCTGTCCCAAGTTAATCCTTTCACCTGTGTCCTAGGATGCCGTCTTCCTTCCTTTCTGGTACCTTTCAGTCCACTAATAATTGCTTCCTTCCTTCCTTCTGTAAGTTTCAACTTCTCCCTCTGTACCAACCCACTTCCCTCCACACATTAACATTTTATTTCTTTCCTCTAAAAGAAAATGAAATAATCCTCTCAGTTTCCTCCCTCTAATTACGACCTGTTATCATCTTCTTTCCTTCCACAGCCGGGCTTATTAGAAGAAGCAGCCCACACTGCTGCTGTTCCCAGCACTTGTTGGCCCAGGCTTATGCCTCCTGAAAGACACTCGCTGCCAGGTTTACTTAAGCCTGGCAGTCCTTTTCTTACTTGACCTCTTTGTAACGCTTGACGTTGTCAGTTATTCTTCCCTCTTGAAATTCATATATCTTCCTTCACTTCAGCTTCTCCAGACTTTTCTTCTAAACCTTTGACAGCTCCCTCTCAGATTCCTCTGGGGCAGCTTTTCTTTCTCCACGAGGCTTTCAGGTTGATATTTTGTAGGTCTCTTTCTCTGAAAGGGCTGACATTTACTGGATACATGTATGTTCTGGGAGCTTTACGTGTATTATCTGTTTGGATCCTCCTGGCCGCCTTGTGAAGTAGGTTCTTTTATTTACTCCATCTTAAAGCTGAGGACCCTGAAGCTTAGAGAAGATAAGAAACTTGCTTAGGATCACAGCTGGTTAAGTGTTAGAGTGAGGATTTAAACGTGGTAGTTCGACCCCAGAGCTTACACTCTCAAGGATTATACTGTGTTGCACATCCTAAGACCTTAATTATTTCACATATGGGTCTTCAAAAATAACTGAACACCTGTCGTCCTAAAATATTTCTATCTTATCCACTGGATCTTAACTGTCTGCAGGTAACTCAAGGTCAGTATGTCCAGAAATTACTTTATCACCATCTTTCTCTTTGCACACTCCTTTCAGCCCCCTCTTCATGTTATTATTTTCAGTTTTTTAGTGAATGACACCTAATTTCTAGGGAGTCATCCCTTTTCTTCACTTTCCATATCTAATTGGTTTACCAGGTTGTATTAGATTTACCTCAAGTTCTTTCCTTTCACTTCAGGTTAGTATAGTGGCTAATAGCATTGATTTTAGAGTCAGATAGATTTGGATCAAAACTCAAGCATTTCTTTTTAATAGTGGTCAAAATCGGCAAGTTGCTGTATGTCAAGCTGTGATAACAAATACCTACCTTTTAGGAGAGTAGTTAAAAGTACAGGGTGAGCTGTGGACCCCTTACTGGGTGCTTAAGACAAAGTCAGATCCTTTTGACTGTTGATTTTGCTCATTTGTAAGAGGACAGTTTATAATAGCTAACTCAAATGCTTGGCATCATGATTAATGGTAAGCATTTATTTTTTAAAAAAGGCTAGTTTTTACTAGCATTGCCCACTGCCATTGCTTTTATGTAGGTTTCACTTTAGCCTGCTTTACTGATATAACCCCCTTGGCCAATTTCCCTCATTCCAGGCTTCCCCTTCGAGTTCATTCTGCAATCAGCTATCTGAGTGATTTTTTAGAAAACAAATCCGATCATATCACTCCCTTGCTTAAAATTCTCTAATGCAGTGATTCTTCATCAGTGTGTGTTTGTGTGTGATGGACCCTTTTATCTTCTAATAAAAACTATGAACCATCTCCCCAGGAAAATGCCCCAACATAATAAATTTTGCATATAATTTTGGGTGGTCACAAATTCCTTGATGTCCTTCTTGGATACCTGATTAAAAATCTTTGCTCTCATGGCTTTCCATTACCTTCAGCTTCAGATCAAATTCTGTTACACAAATGAGAAAACCCAGATACACAGAAGGAAAAGAAGTATCTGTCTTACTAACTGGAGAACCACTTTCTGTCCTCAAAGTTTTTATACCTACGGTTTAGATATTTTCTATCTTTATCTCTCACTACTTCCCAGCTTGTGCCTCATGCCCCAGCCCAATACAGCCTCTCGCTGTTCTCTCAAAGGGATGCACTGCTTACCACAATATTTTGTTAATTGCCTGTTTATATATTATCTTTCTTACTTGACTGAACTTCTTGAAGGTGATGATTATGTATTCTCGTGCTGATACTCAGTCGTGTCTGACCCTCTGTGATGTCAAGGACTGTAGCCCACCCAGGCTCCTCTGTCTGTGAGACTTTCCAGGCAAGAATAGAGTGGGTTGCCATTTCCTTCTCCAACCTTACAGATTATAAGAGTCTATATTCATAGGCAATGGCACCCCACCCCAGTACTCTTGCCTGGAAAATCCAATGGACGGAGGAGCCTGGTGGGCTGCAGTCCATGGGGTCGCTAACAGTCGGACAGACTGAGCGACTTCACTTTCACTTTTCTCTTTCATGCATTGGAGAAGGAAATGGCAACCCACTCCAGTATTCTTGCCTGGAGAATCCCAGGGATGGGGGAGCCTGGTGGGCTGGCGTCTATGGGGTCACACAGAGTCGGACACGACTGAAGTGACTTAGCAGCAGCAGCAGCAGCTGCAGAATACTGGGATAGGACAGACAATTTGCAGCTGTCTACTTCCTAGTTTTCTGTATAAAATAAAGATTGCTAATGGTTACAAATTTTAGAACCTAGAGCCTAAGAGCAAATGAACTAAGGTATATGTACTTATAAATGAACTACAAGGTATATACTGATATATGAACGAAAATGAGAAAAGGAGAGAAAGCAACGAACTGTCTAGGGCCCCAGCATCCAGACGCAGCAGCTGTTAGCACTTGTGTGTCTGCCGTGACCTTGCCTGGATGATGTGTGCTTTCCAGGGCTCAGCTCGTTCTTAGGTAACTTGGGGATGAGAGTCATTGCACTTTCCCACTTCAGATAGACATTACGGGTTTAATATACGTAAATTTCCCATTAATCCTGTTAAGTGATTCAGGCTTGAGAGATTGATGTATTTTTACTGCTTCCTGCTCTCTTCTGGACTGGCCTTTATCTGCCCAGTTCTGGAGAATTGGTATGTATGTTTTCTAATTCTTCCTTCCCTAGAATCTTATTTGGGAAGGTTGAAGAAATTCTTCCATGTGATTTGACCTTGTGTTCTCACAGAACTTAGCTTTGTATGTTTAACGCTTTTTTGGTACTACTGTATAAGTTAATTTGTACTTTTGGAAGAGAAAATGTGAATAGTCGATATATGCATGGTATTTTTCATCTTAGTGTTTTCCTGAGGAACAAATTGAAGGTCAGAGAGGACAGTCACTAGACTCTAAACATACAAAAATTAATACAGAGTCAGTACCTTCAAGAAGGTATAAAACTCCAGGGCTAGCCAGTAGCAAAAACTGAGACTAGAGTCTGTATGTTTTTAATCTGTAGATTTTCCCTGAACCCTGTTATCTTTCTCTTGGGAAGAGCTGGCACAGATTAACTAAAGTGGCTGTGACTTTTTTTTTAAAGAACTACTCAAATTCTGATAGAATTTCATGCTTCCTCAGGTTTGTGCATTTTCCCTTGTTTTCGTCAGCAAGGTTTTGTGTGTTTATTCTGCTTGAAGGAAAGAGCTCTGAATGACTCACCCCTTATCTTTTCTTTACTTCTCAAAGGGAAGAAGGCACGTGTTAAATGGGAAAGATGTCAAGTAGTAAAACTTTTAATTCGTGTTTGTAAGACTGTAATGATGACTTTAGTTCTTTCGTCGGGCTGGAAGAGGAGATTCATTATTGAAATATTATTGAATAAGCTAACTTCCATCGTATTTTTTCTTTGCTTTACTTTTAAGCTAACCTCTTCAAGCCTTACTGTCTGGAAGTTGGGCTTTTGAATAAAAACATCCCATTTAGAATCATAGTTCTTGGTTACTATTTTCCCTTCTCATTCAACCATTTCTTGGCAGCTTCTCTTCCCCCAGATTGACTATTTGTCTGGGAGAAAAATCTTCATGTCTGTCTGTTCTGTAGCTTAAGTAAGATTATGGGCAGAGTCTTTGGATCTTTCTTCTCCTTTGCAATTAACCTGACCTCCTCTCGACTTTCAGGCAGACTGTTAAAGCCAGCCTGTTACTTGAGGCAAGATGTTTGATACACTTCTTTGGAGTCATTGTTCCCTTACAACACAGATGCTTTTGCACTCTCTTAGCATATTACGCAATGGCACCCCACCCCAGTACTCTTGCCTGGAAAATCCAATGGACGGAGTAGCCTGGTGGGCTGCAGTCCATGGGGTCGCTAACAGTCGGACAGACTGAGCGACTTCACTTTCACTTTTCTCTTTCATGCATTGGAGAAGGAAATGACAACCCACTCCAGTACTCTTGCCTGGAGAATCCCAGGGATGGGGGAGCCTGGTGGGCTGCCGTCTGTGGGGTCACACAGAGTCGGACACGACTGAAGTGAGTTAGCAGCAGCAGCAGCAGCGGCATATTACACAAAACACAATTAGGTTTATAAAGGAACACATTCAAGTTTTCTTTTGAAAGTGTTTTTTATAGTTTAAGACTTCTTTAAGACCATGCTCTTGCATATTTAATTAAGGATTGTCTAGTAAGTTTTGACAGCTGTAAGTAGGAGCTTATAAAACTCTGACATACATGCTGAAGATAGGTTATTGGACACCAAGGTCTTCTGTGTATCCGGAAAGCTAATATTACTAGCTACCAAGTCTCAGGTAGAAACTAGCAAATAATAGCCGAAGGGTAAATGGATTTCGTGCGGAAATGTGAAGTTTCTGTTACCTGTGCTTGCAGTTTCATCTCTTGAAAGGGCTTTGTGATGCGACTGCTAATAAAGCCCTGCCCCGCTGTAGCTGGTTGGTCTGTCAGGAGCTTGGAGGCTGGGAAGGGGAGGCAGCTGCTTGTAAAGGAAGACAAAGCGTGGCTACTTGTTTTTGATTCTTGAAAATAAATTGATACTTTTCACGTCAGCAGTTCTGGGGTTTGTACTGTTTGTTCTATTTTAAGGGGAGGAAAAAGCCATTTACTTCTTTTCCAGTCATGAAGAGGGACCCACCTGTAAAAAACTGAAGACCGAGGAGGAGGAAGCCCACTTTAGTGTCTCCAGTCTGGTCGAAGGCAGCGTCACCTGTGTGAGCAGAACTTCCCTGCTGTGCTCCCCTCTTTTGGGAAAGTTGGGACTTGGGGAGTTGGCATCAATTTCTGCTAGTCCTTTAATGTAGCACTTCCTCTGGTCCTTTCAGTGTATAAGCCATGTTTGTCCATCCCACACTTCTTCCTTTCTTCTTTTAATTATTGTCAGTGAACCACCTATAGGATAATTTATATGATATGTAGTACCAATACATAGAGCACTATATAGAGCGTGAAACATCACTTTTGTAAAGTTTTTCTGGTGACATTTTGCAGCTTTCTGTTTAGTCACAATGATAGGATAAGTGGGGGCTTAGTGATTAGGAGTCTTATCTCCAAGTATATTAGCTTTAAGAGTATAAGTCTCATTTCCTTTCTGATGTACAACTCACTAGTTTAGGATTTCTCCAAACCATGTATCCTTTGACACTTGAGATCTTTAACAGAATGGTTTTTGGAATTTGAACATATTGCCTTATTTTAAGTGACATTTTTTTGAATCAGTGGATCTTAAAAATTGTCTTTACTACTAGCCAAATAGACTAGAAAGGGTAGCTAGTATTAGGGCATGCCTTTTCCCTTCCTGAAAAAGCAATGCTTCAGAAAAACTGAATGTCTAAAAAATTATTTGGATTTTAGTGCAATATCTTTGTAGTAAAGGGGAAAAAAAAAATCATGACCTTTTTTATTTTCGGAGCTCTTCTGATGCTATACTAGAGCAGACTGGAAATCCAAGTACTTTTGTACCAGCATTTACCAGCCTTTATAGAACCCCATTGTCTTCTCCCCTTGAGCTCAAACTTAGCCCCTATTAATTAAGGTTGAGATCAGAAGTTGAGAGACATGGGCATGATCAGAAAGTGCCATATAGCGTGACAGAGACTTTTGTCTTTTAAACTCTCCCACCTAGCACTGATTTGTTTTTATTTTGGGGCCATGTTTATTTTGGGCATGTTTGAATAGTCTACCAAGATTTCAGTGCCACAGGTTTGATCAGCAGCAGTCCCCAGAAAGGACAGTTCAGTGAATTCAGGACATCAGGGTATCAGTTCCTGTGTCCTCTTAGTGGGACAGAGATACTCTGAACTGACCCTGCACCGCAGCATCCTCCCCTTTCTAATTGGTTGGGTGTCAGGACGGACAGGTAGTCTGCCTGGTAAGCTGCCTGGTAAGCTAGGCGTCGGACTTCTGACCCCTCTGGAATGAAGTCAGTTTGCATGAGGAGAGGTGAGCGAAAGTACAGACAGATGGCAGCCCTTTGAACACAGGAATCTGCTAGTTTTTAACAAACCATGGAAATGAAAATGAACAGGAAGGGCCTCACTTTGCCTTTGCCTGTTTTATAAGAACACACTACATTAAGTTGTCTTGTCTTGCCTGGGGTACTTCCAAAAAAAGAGAAGTGATCTGCAGGTTTACTGTCTGTGGGTGTGTTCTAGGTTGGAAGCGTGAATCCTGCTGAGAACTTCCGTGTTCTAGTGAGGCAGAAGAAGGCCAGCTTTGAGGAAGGTAAGAGATACGACGTGGACTTTGCACTTAAGGAAAGGTGTTTAGTTAGGTTACTGTGATTTAAGTCTAGACTAATAATTGTCACTTTTTGTTACACAGTTTTACAGAACAATTTTCTTTCCTGGTAGATCTTTGTGACTGTCCCTTGTTGGTGAGCTCACCAAGGCCACAATAAGAGCACAGGAAGGTAGATTTAGCACTGGTCTTTTAAACAGAGAGGAGCCAATTCGTTGGTCTCCCTGTTAAGAAAACAGTGGGCTGGAATCCTGGCGCTTTTAGTTCCACTTCACTGAAGTTCTCTGGGAATAAAACATCTTTGTGTCATATCCTCCCATTTTCTGAGACATAATTCCTGTTGCTCCTAAGAGTTTGAGCCCCTTGACAGTAATCTCAGAAAGACCTTACTCCTGCCCTTAGATTTGATCCTTCTGAAATTGATTACGTCCTCACATTTTTCTTATCAGATGAAACCTAGAATTCCATTTAGTCTTGAGCTGATACCAAAGCAACTTGAAGGGATGGATAGAGGGTCTCAGACTGACATTCGTTCTCTTGATTGCTTTCCGGTTCCTGTTCATTTGCCTTTAACAAGTGGCCACTGGCAGTTGTAATCCTACAGCCTTGTTTATATAACAGTATTGTCTTCATTATTGCTACCCAGGGTCAGGGCCTGTGAGCTGAATAGAGGCTTGATGGTAGAGACTGAATCTGTGTTCCCCTGGGAGACAAGTACTTATCAAAGGATTTTCCCAATAAAAGTCATTTTTTCTAAAAATCCTGGTACCAGTTTTGAAGCTCTGATATTTTCTGTGCTTGCTCACATGACTGCAGTATTGCTCTGTAGGGTAATTGAGACAAAAAGTGAGGTTAGTGGCCGGTGGTGGGGTTCAGAGAAGAGGGGAGCTGCTGGCACCATAGAAGTGGAAAAATTGAAGCTATGGCAGGAGAGGAGGGAATGAGGAGAAACAGGGAAGAGGAGAGGAAGTAAATAAATTTGCATAAGGGTGCGGTGTTCTACAGTATATTCTCAGCTCATGACTTAGGATATTCTTCAGTGTGGGTGAAACTCTGGGATGCTTGGCTTGAGTGCTCTGCCTGGGGAAGTTGGTGAGGAGGCAGAGTTTTGGGTCTGGAGTTAAGTTCAGGCAGAGCAGAGAAAGCTGAGAACATCAGATGCCAGAGTCTAAAGTGGTCTTGCTGCGATTCATGGGGTCGCAGAGAGTCGGACACGACTGAGCAACTGAACTGAACTGAAAGAGGTCTTGAGAGAGTAAATTCTTGAGAATCTGCTTATATCTTAGAAAAGCACTGTTTTTCCTAAGCTAATTGGGGATTAAAGCAGTCTTGTGAAAATAACAGGGGTAAGTGACCCCTCAAACTGAACTGAACTGAAAGAGGTCTTGAGAGAGTAAATTCTTGAGAATCTGCTTATATCTTAGAAAAGCACTGTTTTTCCTAAGCTAATTGGGGATTAAAGCAGTCTTGTGAAAATAACAGGGGTAAGTGACCCCTCAGTGGCATGTAGATGGCAGTGTGCGCATGCTCAGTCATGTCTGACTCTTCGTGAACCCACGGACTGTAGCCCGCCAGGCTCCTCTCTCCATGGGATTTCCCAGGCAAGACTGCTAGAGTGGGCTGTCATGTCCCCCTCTAGGGGATCTTCCTGATCCAGGGGTCAAAACCTGTATCTCCTGCATTGGCAGGCAGATTCTTTACCGCTGACCCACCTGGGAAGCCCATAGATCACAGTAGGTATTATCATTATTCCCATTTTAAAGGAGGAAAATCTGTAAAACTGGAAGAAGTGAACTTCCCCGCAAAATCACACAGGGATTCAAATCCATGTCTCCTTCAAATACTGGATTTTTCTACTTAGCAGTACTATTTCTCCTGATTGCTAATGCCTTCCTTTCCTCTGCTGTTTGTTTGTTTAAACGTTACAAGGTCAAGCATCTCAAACCTGTGCCCGTAGCTAGGATTTTGGTCAGTAGGCTGTTCTTCCCTGTTGAAGGTGACTGAGTCCTGGCACACTGTAGCGTTGTGATGATGGATGTCCCTCTGGACCTTATTCCGGAACTTGGTCAGTCAGAGATCTCCAGTGACCTCACAAAAGCAGACTTTCTGCCGAGCTGCAAAAAAATGGGACTGCCCACTTGTTAGCAGTTAGTTCTGTCTCATGGTCCTCATTTGGCTTCCCTTTCTTGCTTCAAGCTTCAGAAATTTTGTGTCTTCTTTCCTTTTCTACCTTCCATGTTCTTCTACTTGAACATCTCTTGACTCACCTTGTAAGCCTGAAGAACTCTCCCAAACTTAAAGCTACCTCCCTGGTTTTGATCTTCTAGAGATCTCTGCCTTGGCCAGGGGAGGCAGAAGTCCTTCTCTCCTCTCCTGTTTATCTATTTTTTAAATGGAGTGGCCAAAAATATGATTAATAATGGGTAGCTTTACCCTTTGTTAGAACTTGGCCCTTTCACTTCTGTTATAAACTAAAGCACGGGGGTAATTCCTTTGTCCTCGAACCAATAGCAGAGTCATCCAAAACTCTCAGCTCATAGCTTTGTGATCCTGCCCACTTGACGTGAGCAGTCAGCAGCACACATTTTCTTTTCTGGTTTTTAGTGTAAGCGATATTCCTTGTCCTAGCCTTACTGGCGGAGAGCAAGTAACACCAAACCCTAGGAACGTGTCCATTCTGGCTGTTGATGCTTCTGTAAGATGTCTTTGATTCTTATGTGCCCTTCTCTTTCTGGTCCAACTCTCCTCCTTCCTTGCTAGCCACCTGCCATTCTGTTACTACAGTTTTACAATAGAAAATTCTTGACCACAGCTCTGTATAGAATAATCATCTCTCAGTTGTGAAGATGGTTGTTTTCCCTCACACAGTATTCATAAGCCCGTCAGTTCCATCATCTGTGATGTCTGTTATGTGCAGTTGTGAGTTATTGAGAGAACCTGAGTCCACAGTTCTCGGAGACCCCTGAGTCGTGACAAGGTAGCGGAGCTCTGTTCCCCCAAATTGAATTCACAGGAGCATGACTGGTTAAAAAACAAACCTGTCAAGAAAAGGCATCCTAAGTTGGAGTGGTAAGGACTCCTATTTGGGATTTGATATCTTACCTTAGGTTTATTTGCTGTGAGTGTAACGTGCACAGCCATTTGATAGATGATGATCAGTCACTCAGTTCTGTGGCCATTGAGGTCTTTCGTGATTCTCGCCTCTTTTTCTCTCACTTTGTTTGGCTCATGTCTCGTCCTCTCCTCTGCCATCTTCGTTCTCCAACCTCTTAGTCTCATATATCAAACAATATCCTTCCAATTTTAAAGGACATTTCTTAAAATTTACTTCTGTAGGATTGCCCAAAACTAGGCAGAATATTATTAATGCAACTAGTAATGAAATTATATTATTCAGCAAAGTCAAATAAATAATTTCTTTCTACTCCGTGAGTAGAGCACTGACCCATATGATTTTCTGCCATGAATCAAGTCTAACCTCTGGGTTCTCAATCCAGATTTCTTAAGGGATCTGGGGGGAAAATTCCCATGTGTGTATGTTTTATGTATTTTCTTTTGTTAATGGTTTATTAATCTTTGCTATGAATTATATAACCTACCTTACCCCTTTCTAGACAAACATAAGAAAATAAAAAATACGGCCTTTATCTGTTTTGCACACGGCAAATAACAGAGAAAATTAGCTTGTTAAATACTTAAACATCTTGATAAAAGGATACTAAATACAAACAGAACTAAAATTTTTAGTATTAGCCCTATAAAAGTTTTTTTTTTTTAACAATTTGACATACTTTATTAGTTTTTCCCAAAACAACAGTGATCCATCTGATCGTGAGAGAGAAAATACATGATTACAGATTCCAGAGATTTAGTCTATACTTTTATATTTTTTATTAAATATTTTAGTTATTCTTCATTAACTTTCTTTTTGACTAGTTTTAAATTGTTAAACTCTAAAACTTGATGATCCATACTTATTTTATACCTCACTTATCAATGTGAATTTTAAAAGTTTATTTGGAATTGTAAAGGACCGCTACTAGAAGGGTATGCTATTATTTGATGTGATAATTGTGTATCAGTGACCCTTAGGGTCTTGTGCATCTTCCATGTGGCCTATGGGTTTTAGGGCAAGAATGGTTGAGATGACTTGCCAGAGATTATTGCAAATGTGTGGATCAGATTCAAGAGCCAGTTGTTGTTTTTTGTGGCCTAAGCATCTCCATTGGTTGCTTACGTTTCATTAGATGGTACACAACTGCTCTGAAGTTTACATTTTAATATAATAAAACTCATTGACCAAATAATTCCAAGAAGACAAAAAGAAAAAATAGAAAAGACATGACATAGAAATCAAAGTGGTTATTACTTTATAAGTAAGTGTTTTCAGTTTTCACATTTGTCCCTAAAAGGCTCCTGTCCATTCTTATTCAGCTTCTAACATCTTTTCAAATTCCTGTCAATCTGTGGATCAGAGTATCTCTAATTGCGGAGTATGGCTCTTGTAAATTGTAGCCTCGCTGTAGGTTAAAAATGAGAGCATGCAAATCAAAACCTGTTTACTAATCGGGAAGCTCTTAGTAAGCACCAGTATTTCTTCCTGAGAGCGTGAAAACACCTGTGTGTGATACACGCAGCATTTTCAGTCTCCCAAAGTTTTGTTTTCTCATGCCAGGTGGTAAAGTTGGTTGTCTTAAACTTGCCGAGTTTTGTTTTTTTTTTCCTTTTTTATGTTAAAAATAGAAAGGATGTTTTTTCCTCTGGCTGAAAATGTGGAACCCACGTGAATGGTTTCCCTGTGTCAGGACAGCTAGAACACAGAGTTCATTCAAGCCTGCATGTAATGCGGTGGCCCACTGGCTGGCAGTGATGACCCGTGCCAGCAGTGCAGCCAGGCAGGTGCTCGCAGTTGCCTCTGCTGGAAACACAGAATTAATCATGGGTTCTCTGGGAAAAGGGTGTGGTATCCAGCTTGCTGTTGGTGTTCACCCTTGCGAGAAGTGCTAATGAGAGTGATTGGGAAGCAGAGAGCTGTTGAAGTACTTATGGCAGTTTGGTTCTTTTTCTTCATTGCCTGTAATTCACCGTGCATAATAGATCACTGTCATGCAGGGCATTGTACTTGGTTCTCCTAGTTGTCCTTGAATTGAGCTGTCTTTCACGACTGCTTCGTAAGCCCAGCTGGTTGAGAAAGGAAACTGATATCTGATTTTGCTGATCTGCAAACTGCTGTCATCAATGACTGAAAATGACTGCTTGTAGGAAACATCAGAAGCCCTTAACCAATTGAAATGTTTAGGAAAGGATGTTAGTCTTTTGTTAAAATAGTCACTAATAGGTTGAAATCTGTTAAGAGGAACCCAGAAACAGCTTAAATGCAGTAAAAATGTTTTGGTTCCCCCCATCCCACCCCACCTTCAAATTGTAAGCCCAGGGCAAAAAATAACGCTGACACAGAAAGAAATGCTAAGTATAATTTGGTAGTGTTGGTCCTGTCTGTTTCCATGTCTACTAAAACTTTTAAAAATGGCATACTTGTTTCTTGGGCCAGAAAAGGGAAGGGAATTTGGTTCAGGTATAGAACACAGTTCCAGCAGGGCTTGAGAATATTACCAGCATAGATGTCCTTGAATATAGAGGGAAAAAAATCAACTTTTTTTTTTTTTTGCAATTCCTTCTGGACATTTGCGGGGGAAAAAAAAACCTTTTAGTCAACAGTTATGATTAAAGGCCTTGCTGGAGACTGAATTGTGTCCTCCCCAAATTTGTATATTAAAGCCCCTCATGTGATGGTATTTGGAGATGGAGCCTTTGGGAGGTCATTAGATTTAGATGAGGTCATGATATTGGAGCCCTCATAATGAGATTAGTAACCCTTATAAAAAGAGACACTAGTTTGCATCCTCTTCTCTCTTCTCTTTCTTTTCTGTCTGATGTGAAGGCGACTGTTTGCAAGCCAGAAAGAGAGCCCCCACCCAAACCTGACACCAGCTTCCAACCATGAGGAAATAAATTTCTGTTGTTGAAGCCAGCTGGTCTGTGATATTTTGTTACGTCAGACTGAGCTGGCTAATATAGGCTCGTTTTCTTTTCCTTTGTCAGGTTAAGCTGCTGAAATCCTGTATTTTATCTCTTTGTCTTTTAGCAGTAATGAGATGCAGCCGTAACAACCAGGACACTCACTGTACAGTGTCTCACTGGTAGGCCATGGGAGTCAGGAGCCATTTCTCATAGGGGAATGATCAAACTATAATTCTCTTGCCCTTGGAATCCAGCAGAGTTCCCTTGGGACATTAAGGACCGAATTTATTGTTTGAGCTTTTTAGTGGTTATTCTGTAGGAGAACACTTAGTGTCTGCCTTCTATCTGTGGTAAATCTCCACAAATCTTTAGTTAAATTGCACTTATTTATTGCCAGTTTTTACACAGTTTATTGAAGTATCATTTTCTGCTGTAAAATGTACTCATTCTAAGTATAATTTTGTGATTCTTTATAAATGAAAAAGATTATGCAATCATCACCACAACCCCGTTGAAAAACTTCTCCCTCAACTCCACAAAGTTTCCCCTGACAGTTTATAGTCAGTTCTTTCCCACCACCACCTCAGCCAACCGCTTTCTGTCTCTATAGATTTGTCTTTTCTGGAAATTCCATGCAAATGGAATCACTTGATATGCAGGCTTCTTTTATTTAGCATAAGGTTTGTGAAGTTTGTCTGTGTTGTAGAATGTATCGATAATTGACTTCTTTTTTCGGCTGAATAATGTTCCAGTTTAATGAATATGCCACATTTTGTTTATCCGTTCACCAATTGATGGATATTTGGATTGTTTCCGTTTTTAGCTATTAAGAATAATGCTGCTATGGATATTTGTATGTTTATATACTCCTTAGGCTTTTCTACTAACAGGATCATACTGTGCAAATAAAGGCAGTTTTACTTCTTCCTTTGTGACTTGTACTGCTTTCCGTTTCTTTCTTTCTTTTTTAATCTTACTGGCTGGAACATCCAGTACAATGTTGGCTTTTTAGTCTTTCACCATTAGTATATTGTTAGTTCTGAGTTTTCTCAGATTCCCTTAATCAGCTTGAAAAAGTTTCCTTCCATTCCTAGGGGACAGAGAGTTTTGCTGTGAATGAGTGCTGAGTTTTATCAGGTGCGTGTTCTACACCTATGAGATGATTACCTGGGTTTTATTTTTCTGTTTATGTGGTATACTATATTCATTGATTTTCAGTTGTTAAACCAGTCTTGCACTACAGGAGTAAATTCCAGTCAGTCATGGTAAATCTTTTTTGAATGTTTCTAAATTTATTTTGCATATATTTTGGTAGGATTATTGTGTGTATATTCATAAAGGATACTTTCCTATAGTTTTCTTGTGGTATCTTTCTCTGGCTTTGGTATCTGGGAAATGCAGGCCTCGTAGAATGAGTTGGGAAGTAGTCTTTCCTCCTTTTCAGAATTGGTATGGTTTCTTCATTAAATATATGATAAAATTTGCCAGTGAAGCCTTCTGGGCCTGGTTTCTTTGTGGGAAAGTTTTTAATACTAATTCAGTTATTCTACTTATGATAAATTTAGTCAGATTTCTTATTTCTTCTTGAATCACTGGTGGTAATTTGTACCTTTATACAAATTTGTCTATTTCATCTACGTTGTCTAATTTTTGGCATAGCATTGTTCATATTATTTTTCCCTTATAAATTTTAAGTTCTGTGGTTGTTAGGTATACGACTGCTTTTATTCCTGATTTTTAGTAACTTGTATCTTCTCTTGGTTAGTCTAAATAAAGTTTCTCTTTTATAGAAGATCTAACTTTTAGTTTTACTGATTTTCTTCATTATTTTGTTTTAAATTTCATTGATTTCTGCTCTGATCTTGGTTTTTCCCTTCCTTTTGCTTGCGTTGGATTTAATTTGCTCCTTTCTTAATTTCTTGTGGTAGAAGTGTAGATAATTGGTTTGAAACTTTTTTTCTAACATAGGTATTTAAATCTGTACGTTTCCTTCTAGCCAATTCTTTAACTGTGCACCATAAATTGTTTTCATTCTTACTCAGTTAAAATACTGTTTAATTCCTTTTGTGATTACTTTGATCTTTGGATTATTTAGAACTGTGTTTAATTTCCAAATACTAGGAAATTCCTAGTTTTATTTCTATTGTTGGGTTTTAATTCTGTTGTGACCAGAGGACATTTCAAGTGGCTTCAACTCTTACATTTATTGAGACTTATTTTAAGGCGTAGCATTTAGACTCTTTTGACAAATATTTCATATGTCCTTTAAAAGAATATTCTGTTGTTGCTAGGTTGAGGTGTCTGTAAATGTCAAGTTGATCACTTTGGATGATAGTTTGTTCAAACCTGTACCGTTGTTGATTTTCTATCTAGTTGTTTTCCATGATGTTTTGAGTATGGAAGGTTATTGACATCCAGACCTTGTGGGCTGCTGCTGCTGCTGCTAAGTCACTTCAGTCGTGCCCAACTCTGTGTGACCCCATAGTCGGCAGCCTACCAGGCTCCCCCATCCCTGGGATTCTCCAGGCAAGAATACTGGAGTGGGTTGCCATTTCCTTCTCCAATGCATGAAAGAGAAAAGTGAAAGTGAAGTCGCTCAGTCTGTCCGACTGTTAGCGACCCCATGGACTGCAGCCCACCAGGCTCCTCCGTCCATTGGATTTTCCAGGCAAGAGTACTGGGGTGGGGTGCCATTGCCTTCCCCGCCTTGTGGGCTAGTGAGACCTTTATAATTTTTGCCTCATCTAGCTAAACAACTGTCTAGAAACCCAAGTGAATGTCTACAGAGTATCAATAAAGAAACATTGTTAATTCAAGTAATAGGGTGTATTTTAAATAAAGGTCTTTAGGTATTGGAGTTTAAAAAAAATAAACATATGTATATATATCACAGGATTATGTTTGTATTTCAGAATTCTGTGCTTTGTGGGAGGAATTCATTTACATTAGTAAAGTATTGGTCACTGAGTTGTGTCCAACTCTTTGTGACCCCATGAACTGTAGTTCACCAGTCTCATCTATCCGTGGAATTCTCTAGGCAAGAATACCGGAGTGGGTAACCATTCCCTTCTCCAGGGGATCTTCCCAACCTAGGGATTGAACCTGGGTCTCCTGCATTGCAGATTCTTTACTGTCTGAGTCACCAGGGAAGTCCCTTTCATTAGTAAATGACAAACTTATACAGTACAGGGAAAACCATGGCGATTTTAGAAACTTGTTAGCAGGTCTCACTTTAGTGTTTCTAGATTTGGAAAATTCAAAGTTTTCATTGCTTCCGCCTTTCATTTGTTTCTTCTTTGTGCCATTTTTCTCAAGCGTGGGTGTATTTTGTTTGATTCATTATTTTGTCTCACACATAAGGTTGGATGATCCCTCAATTGTCCCATTTTTGATTACTCTTAGATGTGCTATAATAAAGCCACTTACACATTGGAATTTTAAATATAAGGAATTATAGAGGAGATTGAATCTATAAACTAAAGATAAAATTTGCCTTCTACAAATCTGATTCAAATTGGTAGACTAAACCTGAAGGCCAGTGGATGAGATTAAATATTTTCTAAGGTCCTTTTTCATACTGCCATTTAAGTAAATGAGTAATAAACAGAGAGAAGCAGGTGGTAGAGAAAGAAAACTAAAGGAATTAAAGGGTCAGTGAAATACAAGTGTCCTGAGTAACTGCCACCCATAAATGTCAATCCATGAAAAATGTGTTTGCATTGAGAACTCACTAGAGATAGAAATAATTGTTTATTGTTTACTTCTCTAATAGTCTCTTACAGTTTCAAGATGATTTAATTGCTTCTTAGACCTCTCGTTAAAAAATAAGTATATACTCATTGGAAAATAATAATACAGTAAGTAGCACATAAAAAGAAGAAATCTTTTCATTCATTGTCCCCCTCTCTTCCAAACCCTCCTTATAACCAGCATTCTCTGTCTTGCTTTCTCACTCTCTCTTCGTAGGAATAACCCTGTTAATCCCTGTAATGTTCTATAGTATAGTCAAGATGATTAATTGTTTTAGGGTATGGTAAATTGAGGCTATAGCCATAGGCAGTGGGGTCAAGCATCTTGACCTAAAAGGGTAAAAAGAGCTTACAACAAGATGGGGTGAGGCTAATTCATTCTTATTAAATGACAGCAACAAAGATGCCTGCATATATAATTATAGTAATGTGGAAATGATATATCTGACTCCTGTATACAGCTTTCGTAGGCTGTTACTCTGTCTCTGCATTTTCTCTTTTAAGGGATCTTTGTTTTAATTATTTCTTTCTCTATAAAAATTAAAGAGTGGTGATAAGAATTCTAGGCTGTCCATTCCCCTCAGTGATAGCCAATAGTGAATACACAATGTATGGATTTAAGTTGAAGGAACACAAAAAGACATCTTCATTCTTTTAGACATGAAGCTTTTAGAGGAGTAACTCAGGAGGCCTCGATCATTTATTCATCCATTCAGCAAATGGTTGTTGAATGTCTATTATGTGCTAGTCATTTTGGCAAGATACAGACAGTAAATGAATAAAATCTATGTCAAGTGATGGTAAGCACTTGGATTCGTTTCCTAGGGCTGCTGTAGTGAAGTACACCAACTGGCTGGTTTAAGAATAACAAGTTTATTTTCTCTCAGTTATGGAAATTAGATGTCCAAAATCAAGGTGTATAAAGTTGATTCTCTCTATGGACTCTTGGGAGAATCCATTCCGTGCCTGTCTCCTAGATTTTGGTGACAGCTGGCAATCCTTGGTGTTCCTCAGCTTGTGGATGCATCCCTCCAGTCTGTCTCATCTTCAGCTGGAATTCTGTGTGTCTGCATCCAGATTTCCCTCTTCTTATATGAGCACCATCTTACTGGATCAGCACCCCCTCCCCCTTATGAACTCATCTGAACTTGATTACTCTATAAGAACCCTATTTCCAAATAAGGTCACATTCTGAAGTTCTGGGAGGAACGTGAATTTGGAGGGAACCCTGTTTAACTCATAACAGCACCATCACTATAGAGAAAAGTTAAAACAGGATAGTGGTGGGAAAGTGAATGCTGGGGTTGTTACAGGCTTGTGATTTTATGTAGAGGATGAAGGAAGCCTTGCTACTTGGTTGTCATTTGAACAGAGAATTGAGGAACATGGAAGGTAGAGTGTGGTAGCTATCTCTGGGGAACACTTTGCAGCCGAGAGGGAGCATTGCCCAGGAGTATCGGGGAAGCCAGTGTGGCTGGAGGGAAGAAGCAGAGATGAAATCAGAGCGGTATCTGGGGCACATGTCATGCAGGGCCTCCTAACATTTTGCTTTTACTCTGAGTGAAATGGGAAATTGCTGAAGAGTTCTGAGTAGAGGATGAGCTGATTGATTATGTTTTAAAAGGCACTCTGGCTGCCCTGTTGAGACTGGGCAAGGTTGAAGTAGGCAGATGAGTTAGAAGGCCCCTGCAGTGATCCAAGTGAGAGGCAGTGAAAAGAGGTCAAACTCTTTCTTGGCAGGTTTTGCTGATAGTCTGAAAATAGGATGTGAGAGAAGGAAACAAGTCAAGGGCGACTCTTAAGTATTTGGGCCTGAACAAGTGGAAGGTGGGAGAAGGCAATGGCACCCCACTCCAGTACTCTTGTCTGGAAAATTCCATGGATGGAGGAGCCTGGTGGGCTGCAGTCCATGGGGTCGCTAAGAGTCGGACACGACTGAGCGGCTTCACTTTCACTTTTCACTTTCATGCATTGGAGAAGGAAATGGCAACCCACTCCAGTGTTCTTGCCTGGAGAATCCCAGGGACCGGGAAGCCTGGTAGGAGGCCGTCTACGAGGTCACACAGAGTCGGACACTACTGAAGCGACTTAGCAGCAGCAGTAGCAGCAGCAACTGGAAGGTGTTGACATTTAGAGAACATAAAGACATATTAAGTTGATTATATAGGTCCTGACTTCAGGAAAAAGGCCTGGGTTGTAAATATAAATCTGGGAGAAATCCCCATAGAAGTGGTCTGTAAAGACATGAGAATAATGAGATTCTTGAGTAGGGGGGAGGTGTGAGTTCTAGGGCACAGGTGGAAGGAGTAACTTAGATAGTTGCACACACAGATGGTTTATCCAGAACAGTAGGAAGGATGCAGAGTATGGGTGTAGGTGTAGGTGGGTTGACCCCTGATGTGAGGAGGAATTCATGGAAGAGGCTGGCAGACCTGAGCAATGAAAGGCTGGATAGGAGAGGGCCCCGAGAAAGGCATCCCAAGTGAGGCAGCAGCCAAAGTGATGGGGCGTCCTAGTGCCTTGAGTGTTAACAGGACTTTCTACAGAAATAAGGGATTTTTGTTACTGCTGTTATTTTGCCTCTTGAGTTTACTGTTGATGAGTGTTTGTAACCACTTTGTACCTAGTTCTAAATTTCTTCTAATTTTTAATCACTTTCTAATCCAGTTGTTTCATATCTGTCTTTTCCTTTCCATCCTAAATACCCCTACTACAACTTGGGCTTCCATCATTTCACCATTGGACATTTATAGCATCCTATATTAATTACCCTCAAAATTCTTCTTGTTCATCTCATCCTATGTGTTGGTACAGATTTAGCTTCTTATAGCACAGATTTGATTATGGGTCAGCCCTTCTTAATCACTCTCTGTGTCTTTGAAATTAGTCCTCCAGTCAAAACTTCATACAACCTGGTCACATCCTGCCATTCTAGACCAGTCTTCTACAGGTCCCCTCTGTGTACCCTGTGCTCAGACCACACTGGACGCCTGCTAATACTCTTGTGACATTCACTTCGCTGCCCTTCTGTATGAATGTCCCTTGTTTTTTCTCACCCCACCAGATCCCGGCCCCAACCCTCCAAAGAGATTCTTGAGATTTAAGAGCCCATGTATCCTGGGATATTAATGCCCAGTAGTAGTTTTATTGTAATATAATTCATTATCAAAGATGCTGCTGCTGGTCTATGCAAATAAAACCTCCATTTGTTTTTATGCTGTCTGAGTACTGCCGGCTAGTAGTAATTTTTTTTGTCTCCATCATTGTCCTTAATAAAACAGTGCTTAGGCATCATCATGATTTGAATTTTTGAATTACAGATTAACCCTCAGGTTTTCTGGATTGATTTATAAATCTTAGTCTCATCAGAGAAGAAACATCTCTGTATTTTGAGCTCTAGAATATTATGTAACTTTCTTCACAAAAATCAAAAACAGGGGGAAAAAAATGGAAAAAAAAAAAGAGGGGTCTGAAGGATCCTTAAGGAAAGATACCAGATAAGCACAGGACATCATTATTTACCAATTTTTAAGAAGATTGATACATGGAGTATGGTTTTTAAATTTCTGGTTCTTGATATTCCATTTAAGAACTAGTCAGATTCTTGAGGCATCATAAAGCTCTGTATCCTGCCTCCCCCTCCTCTATCATCCCCAAAAGCACATTCAGCTAGCAGCCATCTGCTCCTCCTTGCTGAGGAATCTGACTCATCACTCATCCCTGTATCTCTTCAACTGATACATGAATTTCAGTCCCATTCGATTACTAACTTTTAATTGGACCCCACTGCCAGATTGGTCCCCTGTTCCAGCATTTTCTCTTGGCTGCACTGTTTCTGCATCTGCTTGGTTCCCTCTGCCTACTTCCTGTATGAGTTTGATGACACCCACTCAGGTATGAAGCTGGACAAATACTATAAAGTTCCTACAATACCACACACTGTCATCTTGCATTCTGCCTCTCTCCCACTACTCATCCAGAATGGAATCTAGATGCTTTAGTTCTGAATTCTTCTGTATCACTGTAGTATTTAATAAAATATCTTATTTTAGTATGCTTCACCATCATAGAATTTAAAATCTGTTTTAGGACCTTAGAAAATTATGAAGATGCTCTTTCTCTGCCCTCTCTACTCCCTACTCCAGTCTTCAGTGCATACTTCCAAGCATATAGCATGTACATTACATAGGTGAGCTGAAGATACCACTTCCTCACTTGGTGAAAAGGACTTCCTTTCGTTTCTCCCTTTATGTTAGTGTCACCCCCCAGTTTTGTGCTACGTAAAGTACACTCCTGTCTGGAAATGAAGGAATTAGACTAAAGAGTGGATGTTCTTTGGTCTTTAGTTAATTGCTATCAGCCTTGTAAATATGAACTGATAATCTTCAGGTTTCATGGTATGTATTCGGTGGGTCTTTAATAGTTAAATTGATAAATAAATAGAATTTTTAATAAAAAATTGAAAGGCCATAGAATTCCATAAAACCCCCACCCACTGACCAGCAACCCTAAAAGTTTCCAACTGACTTGGGGACAGAGCTAGTCTTCCACCCAAGTTATTTAAGGTGGGAAATATTATTCATCCAGAATGAATGTCTTCATGTTCCCTTTCATAAACTGATCTTGAAGGCAATGGGCTGAACCAAATGCCATTTTTCTAGTTTCTCATTAGCTTACACTGTCACTTGTTTTCTAGAGTGAGCTAAGACCAAGAGACCCTCAAAATCTTTCTTCCTGTGGCTACAAAGTAGGCCTCACAGTTAGCTCAAATAAAAACAAAAATAAAATGAAAGAGATCTCATAGTCTGCTGGATTGAAGTCTGAACAATAAAGACTTTGCATTTACTCTGCTCTTTGTGCCTGGGGTTTTAATTTAACACATCAATGAAAAGGCAGCATTTAAAAAGAGGGGGAAAACACCCAGCAAGACTTACTTTTATTAGTGCAATTTGTAAGAAATTACTGCACTTAATGAGAAAATCGTTAAGCATGAAAAAAATGGGCTGTGACTTAATTTACGGAGCTTAAATGGTGAAGTTTTAATGGAGTTTTTTAGTTATTGGTAAGAAAAATATTAATAGTAATAAAAAACAACTACCAGGGCTGTATCTGTACTGTTGAAGTGGTCAACGCTTTTACATACCTTAGTTCAATTTCCTGTGCCACTGGTCATGCATAATATTATAGCTGTGGTATTCTCTGTCATATCTGCTGACTTTTTCTGTTCTTTCAAGGGAGGCAGGCAACTTCTGTCTGCTACATGAGGAGATCTGGGGCAGAGAGTCTAGCAGAACAGTTTCTAAAAGGGGGGAGGGTGGGCCAGAGGTAAAAGGCAGGACAGAGCTGTGTCCACGCCACAGTCCACCTGCTTAAAAACGAGACGATGACTGAAGTCCTCTCAGGTTCATAATGCTTATCCTTCCGCCCCCCCCGGCCCCCGTCCTTTGTTTCTCTTGTGGCCGCCAGTGATTTATTTTTCCCCAGTAAGCAGATTGCATTAAAGACTGCAAAACCAAAAACAGGAATAATACCAGACCAAGAAACACAAACATTCAGGACGAATTCCTGGGATCACAGATCCAAATTCTTTTGGAAGTAGAAGTCGAAAGGGTATTTAAAGAAATAAATTGGCACATCTGATGTCATTTAGAGAGAAAATACTTAGGATACCTTCTTTTTGTTCTTACATTCCCTGAAGTGCATTTGACTCCTTAAAGGTCATGAACACCATGGGAAGGGTTCAGTAATGAAGAAGAGTCCTATATACTTTATATTCCTTTATTATTTAAGTTAAAGACTGCTTTGTTAACTTCTGTCTCCTGCAAATATCTGATGTGTAAATGGGGCGTTCAGTCCTGTGGGTTCATGATAACACGCTGTGCCAGTGGCCCCTAGATCCTCTGCTCACCCTTTCCCTGTGTGCCTTGGGTCTGCGGGGAGGAGTGGGATAGAGCCTGTCCCTGCAGGTTGCATCTTCCAGGCTCCCACAACTACTGGCTTCCTACTGGGTTCAGATCCTGGTGAGAAGTAAGGAGGGAGGGAGAAGCCAGGGTATTTCTCTTTTCTCCCCCCACCACCCCCGCCCCAGCATCTCCAAGTCCTCCATGGTTTCCGCCCCTATAGGACAGGCTTTAGTTATCCCCTCCTCTTATCTCCTTTCTGCTCTGTTCTTGTTCCGTTGCAGTGCCAGTGGGTGCTAGGGGCTTCTTGTATTTCTAATCTCGGGGATACAGCACCCATTCTCAGTTGGCTTTACAGTTCTTTATCACCTGTGTTAACAGTTGCCTGCATTAAACTTCCTTGGTTAAATATTCAGTGATTTCTGTTCTTCTCTTTGGACCCTGTCTGATAATGCACAAAGCCTCTACTCACAATGGCCAGTTTATACCCTATTTGAGACACAGGGAAGCCTCTTTGTGACTGATTTTTGTTCCTTGTATTAAAACACAGACTTGTTTTCTTAGCAGGCAAATATTTCTTGTTAACTTTTTGCTTTAAAAACAGTGATAGTAATTTACATGTGGATTTCATTGGCTATAAACTGGACTACTCACTTAGATTTTTATTTGTTACTGAAAGATGTCACTCCTTTTAATTCTCTTAATGACTGACCTGACCATATACTTTTTTATTTAAATGCTAGATTTTTTATTGTCACTTTATTTTCTTTAATAAAGATGCCATTGTTATTGACTATGTAAACTGTTAAACATTTTTTAATGATTTAACTGCAGACATCTGTAAACTGTGCACCTCTTCAATAAGTAAAATTCACATAAGGGCATTGAGATCACGAGGAGAATTAAATTAAGAAACATCCTGAATGATGCCCGGGTTCAGCAGAATCATTTGCGATAGCTTTCCAGTCCCTTAGACATAACGTGTGACGGTTGCATGAACTACTGCTCTTTGGGCTCTGTAGGAGAGAGGGAAAAAACCCACAGTAAATGACTTCCTTTTGCTTTGTTGGAAACCTCTTTGGAGAAAAGAGAGGCGTAAGTAAATGTCAAGTCAGAGACCAGCAAGCATATGGCCCCAGACGGTCATGACTGAGCAGCAGGAAGAGGGATGATTCATTTTGTAGAACTCTGGGGGGCTTCCCTGGTGGCTCAAATGGTAAAGAATCTGCCTGCAGCGCAGGAGTCTGAGATTTGATCCCTGGGTTGGGAAGATCCCTTGGAGAAGGGAATGACAATCCATTCCAGTATTTTTGTGTGGAAAGTTCCAGGACAGGAGGAGCCTGGTGGGCTACAGTCCATGGGGTCACAAAGAGTCAGACAGGACTGAGCAACTATCCCTTTCCCTTTCGG
The DNA here is from genome assembly GCA_006410675.1 of Oreotragus oreotragus. Classification (NCBI taxonomy): domain Eukaryota; kingdom Metazoa; phylum Chordata; class Mammalia; order Artiodactyla; family Bovidae; genus Oreotragus; species Oreotragus oreotragus. The sequence goes on along the minus strand of SJYX01004110.1, from coordinate 96,960 downwards.
AAGCTGTTTTTCTGGAGAGAGAGAAAAAGCATACATTTCAGATTAAAACAAAAAAACACCACCGTTTTCCTCTTACATAACACTTTTGAATCTTGATGAGTGAGTGAGTGAGTGAAGTAGCTCAGTCGTGCCTGACTCTTTGCGACCCCATGGACAGTAGCCTGCACCAAGCTCCTCCATCCGTGGGATTTTCCAGGCAAGAGTACTGGAGTGGGTTGCCATTTCCTTCTCCAGGGAATCTTCCCGACCCAGGGATTGAACCCAGGTCTCCTGCATTGCAGGCAGACGCTTTACCATCTGAGCCACCAGGGAAGTCACACTAAAGTATTATAAGTATGAAAACTCATTTTGCGTATCAACGCTCTGTACTCATGTCAGATTCTAGGTTAACATATTAATGCTCCTATTAAGAACCTCACAATCCAGAACAGACAGGTTTGAAATCCAGAATAGACATTTTGATGTTGAAGACTTCTTGAGATTAAATGACGGCCTTTGCCTGGCCTGCTATCCTAAGATGGATGCCCTTCCAGTGGCCAGTTTTTATATTAGCTGCTAATGAGTAGTATTGAGCCTCTGAGTAAGTCTGGAAAAGCATTTTGGTGAATTATAGTTGGGGTTGTGATTTACTGAGTGTGAACACCGTGACTGATGTGGAAGCAGAGGAAAGCACCCCAGTGTTCAGCATTTCCTACGTGAGGAGGAGGAGAGAAGGGGGAATCAAAAGCGTAATCCAGCCAGAGTTAGAAGACTTTTCAGCCACTTCTGCATTTTTACATTTATTAAAAATGGCAGGGAAATGCCACCAAAGTTTGGATGAGAAGTCCCTTATCCACATCCCATTTTGATATTCAGTATATTAGAGCATCGTCCATCACATCTATTCACTGGTGTTAAAAGGTTCATTATAATCAGTGAACCACAAAATCGTCTAGACGGGGGCCAGATGCACAGGCCACATAACTGATTATTCCAAGAAGGATAGAGTCTGGTTCTGTGTATTCATTGGGCTTATCTGAAGTTTGGGTATGTTTATCTACCTGCATTCCTGAACCTTCTGGGGGAAAGGACAGAACAGTCCAACATGGACTAAATCCAGATGGGCCCACAGATACGTAAGGATATCATTCTTAAATGGAAACTGAGTATTGAGACTGCCGCTTCCTTTTCTTTGTATTCTTTCTTACCCATATCATTACTGCAAATGGAGTATTGGCTTTCGCATTTGCTTTATTTTAGTTTCTTTTGAATGTTTTTTTCTATAAGATGGCAGTTGTGTGTGTGTATGTGCTCACCATCAAAATTCAAGATAAAGATGGGTGCAGAGACTGCTTTTTGCAGAGCAATTCAGCACTGTCTAGTTGTTTCATGGGCTCCCGGGCCCAAGGACACCCTATGTTTTAGAGTCCTTTATCTTCTGTACTCATTACACTCTTTTCCTTGAAGAATTTATGTAATAATAATCTGTAATATTATTATGTAACACTTTATAACACAGTAGGCAATTCTCCTCTTCAAATAATTTCTTCTCTTAGTATCTGTGGTGCCATACCCTCCTGACTCTCTGCTGCCTCCCTAACCATCCCTTCTTGGCCTCCTTTATCAGCAACGTTTCCTCTGTACAGCCTCTGAATCCTGAGGTTCCTTAAAGGCTTGGTCTTGAACGCTTTTTTCCTGTGCTTTCTCTGTCCCGCCCCAGCCCCTCACGCACTCTGTTCACTCTCCTTGGGACGCCCTTCCCTCCCCCCACCCCCTTCTTCACTACTCCTGGCCATGGACCCCGCATGCTGGACCGTGTGCTTTTCTCCACATACACCCCGTGCTTTCCCACCTCTCTGCTCATTCTGTTTTTTGGCTGTCTGATAGCCAAATTCTACTTTTCCTTCATTGCCCAGCAAAAAAGCCATGTTAATTCACAGATGTTTCTTATAATCACCAAAGAGTTTTAAAAATTCAGATTAATTGATATATTTCTGTACCACTCAGCGTTCTTCATGTTGACCTCCTGTTACTATTTTTATGTATATGTGTTATATATTCTATTAGCGTGTAAACTCCCCAAGGGCAAGGATCTAATCTTCAACCTAATTGTGTCTCCTATAGAACACAGTGTAGTATCTTATATGTCGCAGTTACACAGTAAATGTGTACTAGGCTAAATTAAAATAATCACTGTATCAAGCAAAGAGAAATATTATAGCTTTACGTTATAACTTGCGGAGATTTCCTCATTCACATTTCAAAAGAAATGAGAAATGTGATGTCTCTGGGATTATTGCCCTTGGCCTTTATTTATTTATTTTTTTTTGTAGTTTTATTTTTTTATTTTTATTTTTTGTATTTATTTATTTTTTTACACGAACTCCCAAACATGAACCCCCCTCCCACCTCCCCCGCCACTGGAGGATAATTACTTTACAATATTGTGATGGTTTTGCCATACATCAGCAAGAATCGNTGCCCTTGGCCTTTAAAAATTCTCATTTGTGCCCAGATAGGAAACGCCGAGTGAACTTGCTGTCAGACTATCTGAGAAAGCAGGCTGCTTGAGTGGAAATATCAAACATTTCTCTTACTTTACCTTTCCAGGCTAAAAGAGGGAGATAGCTTCTGTTGGTTTCAGCTTCTTGTTGATAGTTTTCTGCTCTGCTTACTGATCAGGGTTGTATTATTTAAAACTTTGTTTAAAAAGTCCTATCCAAACATTCCTTCTCTGCTTTGAATCATAGTTGGATGTTAATTCACTGCTGCAGGATACATGAGTAAAGATTTCTAAAATTTCAGAAAAGTGTTTCTTTAATCCCTCAAGTTGGTTAAGTAGTTCGTTGTAATGGAGATCATAATCTCCTAGTTGTTAGAAAAGATGAAATGGTTACCAGGATGTTTTCACTTGCTGCAAAATTACTATATTAGGAAATACTTCATCCAGTTTTTTAATCCTTTCCACATGCTACAGGATCCTTAGCAAAGAAGTTGATGGCACCGTGTTTCACGTCTTTCATAAGGTGTTGAGCAGTGCTCCAGTCACTGTGGTTCAGCTGGTGGCCTTTAGCCTTTATAGGGAACCCTTGAAAGTAGTTTTCATTAGTACTGCAGGCACACATTCGTAACTATGGGAAGGCTCAGATGAGGCCACAACAGTGGCAAATGTGCACTCTTAGAACATCTTGACCATTCAGCACAAATTGCTGAAGAGCCAGCTAGCGAGCAGTTTCAGGGAACAAGTAAGAATGAGCCTTTAGGTCATGACTTGTGCACATCTCCTTGGTCTGTTCTTCCTCACAGATCATAAGGGTCTGTTTTGACCCGCTTAACCACTTTAAGTTCCCTGATGACTTTATGTTTTAATTTCCTCTGCTTTTTAAAATGAACAATGTTTTGCTTGTGAGGCAGTCTCAAATTGCAGCCCACCTTGGAAACCGTAACATTATTGATGCATTTCCTCTTTCTGTATCACTTATGACGTTGCTTGCTGACCATTATCATTTAAGTACCCATGGCTTTGTAGAGTGCTGAGTACCTTAGAGACTCTTGAGATTCAACTAAGGGCAGAAGATAAGTAGCAATGATTTTCCATTCTATGGGGATATTACTAAATTAAGTTGAAGGCTGGTCTTTCGTAATGTGACCTGTGATTGGAAGAGGGTGGAGTGTCCTTGGCTGATTATTTTTCTTTGTCTGACACCATTTGACATTTACCCTGGGTGGAATTAGGGGAGGAAATAGAAGATCTATTTTCTGTGACGTTGTCAGAAAATGTAGTTTTGAAATACCCAAATGGTCCCTAAATTTTGGGGGGTAAATAAAAAGCAATAACAGCTTAATGTTTGAAATTCCAAAAGGAACATTTAGCTATAATTCTAAGCACTTAAGAAATTTTATTTCTTGACAAATGTCAGTATTACCCAAACCTTTTAAATGTAGACTTTTGAAATCAGCATTCTGCATTTCATCTTTCCTTCCCATCCACCCCTGTAAAAGAAGAATGGCTTTTGTGCAAACAGACCACAAGGGAGGCTCTTGATCCATAAAAACACACTACTTACAGGCAGACAGGAGCACCCATTCTCTCTAACAAGCATCACTCAGATTGAGGAAAATGAATTTATTGTCTTATGTTCTAGCGAGTCGCCAGCTAATGAATCACGTCGAGCAGTTTTTGGATACTAACGAAACGCTGTATTTCATGAAGAGCATGGACTGCATCAGAGCCTTCCGGGAAGAAGCCATTCAGGTAATTCTGTCCTGTGTCCTCTTCCTGAACAGCTGGCCACCATCACAGGGGAGAGACATGCAGCACCCCACAGATAAGCCTGGGCTTTGAAAATAATCATCCTTACTGTGAAGAGCAGCATACGCCAAGAGGAGTAGAAATGACTAGCTCATGTTACTATTGCTGTCATTTCTGAGGAAGAATAAAGATGGGTGGGTGACTGGGATGTTGTATCCCTTGAAGTTCGCTTTTTATTACACTATAGCCCTGGCTTTATGATTTCTGCTTAGTGAGCCAACCAAATTTCTCTTCTATCGGATTCTATTTGGCTATTTTAGGGAAACGGATGGAGAAAATACAGGATTGAGTGAATGACCAAATTACTTCTTGAATTGTTTAGGTAGTTAGAAAGAGTGATAAGAAAATAAAAATGTTGTTAAAATTAGAATGGGATGAAAGATTCAGAAGTAGATAAACCAAATGCCCTACAGATAAATATCAGTTTTATCAAATATCAAATTTTGGCCACATAGAGTCAATATAAGACTAAGGATGACTCAGTCAGGTGGAGAAAGATTTGCTTAGCTGAAAAGGTAGTGGCTGTAGTTTTTAGTGCACACGTCCCCCACTGCCTGGATGGAGTGTCTGATAGCACTTCTGTGCACCGTGGCCACCGTGTGTCCTTTAAACTGCCAGGTCACTGGATTCCAAAAAAGAAAGAGAGAAAAAGGTGGAAGAGGAGCCAAAGAGGCTTTAGAGACATGCCAGTCAATCTTAATGACCTTTTTTAAACTGAAAATATAAAAAGAAAGTTGGGAATATGTGAATACTGACTGGTCATTACTCTTATTAATTTTTTGTGAATTTTTTAAGTCTATATTTTAGATATTGCATATTTATAGATGAGGTAATATGGTTGTAATTTGCTTCAAAACAATCCAAGAGTCGTGGGAGAAAGTGAGGGTATAGATGTTACAAGGGTGATGGGTACATAGCATCCACTAAATTGCTCTGCTTTTGTTTGAATTTGTCTATATTAAAACCTAAAAGAACAAAGTACCAGGCCACAAAAAAAAACCTGAGTAGCTATGGAAATTTCTGTGCCTTCAACAGATGGAAAGATTTACAACTCCCAGCAAACGAAGCTGAAATTTACCAAAAAAGAACATTTTATGTATTTGTAATAAATATGGTAGATTTGTGTGTATGTGTGTATATATATATAATGCTTTAGGGGTGAATTATGTTTCTGTATGAGCTCTGACCTGCTACCTTCCCTACCCACCACACGCTCTCACAGTTTTCAGAAGAGCAGCGCTTTAACAATTTCCTGAAAGCCCTTCGAGAGAAAGTGGAAATTAAACAATTAAATCATTTCTGGGAAATTGTCGTCCATGGTAAGGTGTCATTTGTCTTTTTCTTCAAATAGTTATGCTATCTTTTCCAAGTATAAGTTCTAAATATAAATTATATTGTGTAATGTGTTATATGAAGACCTGATGATGTCCCATGTGGATTTTTCCATGTGGATTTGGGAAATGCTCAGTATTTCGTGAACTGAAAATCTTGATTAATAAGCAGAAATACAAAATGATAAATAATAAGTAAACATATAAGTCCCATCTTACTCTCTGTGTAGTGTGGCCCTTTCATGACTGTGCCTTTCTGTTTGATGACTGAAGAAGCTGTGTAGGCAGTCATTGATCTGCCTCAGGTTCTTAGACCTGTAAGTCCTGCTGGATCCATAGCATTTTCATTAATCTCCCCCACATTTTGCCCTCCTCTATTGCCCTCCTTTCATGGCCATGTTCTTGGGCATTTTATATTAGTCAACCAACGTCTTCATGCAGCAAAGCCACTCACTTATTCACAGTGACCAATGCAAATTAAACATAGAAACAGGGCAACAAACATTCTTTCACTTTTAGGCTTGTTGTTTGATTTCCATCATACCCTTTGCCCATTTCCTTTAACCTGGCTTGATTTTCTTTCGGAACTAAAACACAAGATGCTACCTGTTAAAAGTACATGTTATGAAAACAATGATGTTGCAAAGTACAAAACTTCTTACTTGAAGTAGAGCCCCAAATTAGTTTCAACCTGTCCTTCTGTGCATACTCTGTAAAAAAGGAGTCACATGCCTATCTCTCCAGCTTCTAACAGGCAGTTTTTCGTCACACAGACAACCATTTCCCTGACAGTTAATTTTTCAGCCCTTTAACTTCTACACTGGGGAGCAAAAGCAATTAGAATGGGTGGTGAATTGGGCTTACTCAAATCACTTTTGTGTCTCTGCCGTCGACCCAGTAGATGAAAGAGATTGGTTTTGGTAGCTGTTGAATGCCTCCAATATATTGCATGCTGAAAAGAAATTTGCAGGACATACACAAGATACATAAATATATATATATATCCTGTTGAGAGAATACACATGACCTTGTGCCATTTCTAGGTACAAATGGATGTTAAATGCATGTGCTTTTCTGAGAGCGTTTCATGCATCAATCATTTGAGACAGAAGAAAATCTTAAGAAGAGAAACAATTGAAAAAGAACAAGGTAGATTTTCCATCCTTGATTTGCTCTCACTGAGCTCAACTCAACACTCTGGGCTAAATGATAGGCAAAATCTTTGTAAGAGCATGACTCCTTCTGACCGTAGCTTTCTGCCATTCCATCAATAGCCGGTCACACTGCTAGAAGTCAGAAAGTCTGCAGATTCCCGTATCTGGTACCTAATGGGTTTGGACCAAAGCATAGTTACTCAGTTTGCATTTATTTACTGAGCTCCTGCTATGAAATACACTGAGGGAAATATAAGGATGAATAAAATGTAATCCTTGCCCTAGAGAAAGTATAATCTGTTGGAAGGGATAAAATATTTACAGTCATACAGGATACAGTATGGTGAGAGCTGTTTCAAAGGGATAAACAAAGTGATCTGAGAGTTCTAAGGGAGAGATTGAATCAAGAAAGACTTCACACAGCAGGTAGCATTTATGATGTGGCTTTATTTTCTATAAGCAAACATAGGAGAAAGGGCGATGGAAGATGGAAAAAATGATGTGAGTACAGCACCTTTCATAAAGCTTTATATTTCCTATAAGGAAGAGCACCTTTATATTAATAATTCTGAAAATCTCCCATGCAAAGCTAGGAGGAGGTGTGGTGGAAAGGAAGGTAGGATTGGGCTTGAGTCTCTGTCCTTGAATTTTCCTCTGTGAATTACTTTATAGATGGAGTTTCTCTGATCACCAAAGATGAAGCCCCTGGAAGCTCTGTCACCACTGAGGAAGCCAAAAAGGTATTGTGGGGTAGCTCCCTGTCTTTAAATGAATTATTGCAGTAGAGATTATTTTCTTGGTGCTCATTCTTCCTTGAAGAAGTAAAATTCTAGGGGTAACTAGATTACTGTACCATTCTTTACTCAGCCAACAGGCAAATTGCTTCAGCTGCAGCATCCTCATAGGAGAAATTGTAATCTCACTCAGTTTGCCATAAGCTACGTTCTAGAACTCACCTACAATTGTACTTAAGTACCTCTAGAGTTTGTGATCCATAGTAGACCCTGATTATGGCTAGGAAATCCATCTAGCCCAGTGATCTCCACCCAGGCCACACATCAGTCACCAGGGAGTTGTTTTCAACAACAAAAAAAGAAATATACACACACACACACACATATATATATATACACACACACATACATTGATGACCCCTTACTTTCCCCTGAAATGCATTTGGAATGTGGTTTTGAGTTTTTAAAGCCCCTCAGGTAATTGTATGGTACAGCAAGGTATTATGTCAGAATACTAGCAACACTAGTATTCTAACATAAGGCACATCCAGGTCTTTATAGTAAGACACCCTGGATATGCAGGCCCCATGGACTTCATATTGATGTAAATGGTCAACATACTTGGTGTCTTCCTGTGTGGAGGATGAGCATTACATCTGATTCAGTTGTGAGTCAAAAACATACAGCTGTTTAGCTCAGTTCTTCTTCATTATACTGCAGATTTGTGATGAAATTTCAATGAAATTAAATTGAGTAGCTCAGAAGTATATGGTTCATAACATCCAGTGTTATTTAGTCAGCAGTTGACCCAGCCTTGCTAGTACATGACTGCTGTCAGTTATATACTAAGCCTTTGCTGTTTGCTGGGCCCTGTGCTGCTGCTGCTGCTAAGTCACTTCAGTCGTGTCCGACTCTGTGTGACCCCATAGACGGCATCCCACCAGACTCCCCGATCCCTGGGATTCTCCAGGCAAGAATACTGGAGTGGGTTGCCATTTCCTTCTCCAGTGCATGAAAGAGAAAAGTGAAAGTGAAGTCGCTCAGTCTGTCCAACTGTTAGCGACCCCATGGACTGCAGCCCACCAGGCTATTCCGTCCATTGGATTTTCCAGGCAAGAGTACTGGGGTGGGGTGCCATTGCCTTCCCCGGCTGGGCCCTGTACTGAACGATAAAACAGCACCCCAACCCTCCAGAGACTCAGTTGCTTACAGGGTAGCAGAAGGAAGCAATGGAGACTCAAAAATTAACTGCCCGGCTAAGGGAGAGCTTGGTCAGGGACTGATGAGCAGGGATCTAAGGGAACAGTGGGAACAAGGCCAGAGATGTTCATCTATGGGCTAAACTCAGGCCAGAGTTTAAAAATCTTGAATTTTCAATTCAGAAAACACATTTGGCAAAAACCATGCTATTGTTTGGCAAAGAAATTAGAATATACAAGACTTTTTATTAAGCACTCTGCCTGGCAAAAGCATTTTGTTAAAGAACAGATATGGCCCCTGCTCTCAGGAAGGAAGATCTCAGAATTTAAAAAGCATTCTTGGAAACCAGAATAGAAAGAGACACATGTACACCAATATTCATTGCAGCACTGTTTATAATAGCCAGGACATGGAAACAACCTAGATGTCCATCAACGGATGAATGGATAAGAAAGCTGTGGTATATATACACAATGGAGTATTACTCAGCCATTAAAAAGAATACATTTGAATCAGTTCTAATAAGATGGATGAAACTGGAACCAATTATACAGAGTGAAGTAAGCCAGAAAGAAAAACACCAATACAGTATACTAACACATATATATGGAATTTAGAAAGATGGTAATGAGGACCCTGNTGGGGATGATCGGCCTATCTCCTACTGTCACTTTAGTCCCAATTCCAAAATGCTGGCCACAGCTTGTTGGTAAGTCCCCATTTTACAGTGTTTTGCTCTCTTTTCCCTGAATGGGGTTCCGGGGGGAAAGTCAACATTTTCTTCGGAAGGCCATTGCTTGGCTTCCCTGGTGGCTTGGCTGGTAAAGAGTCCGCCTGCATTGTGGGAAACCTGTGTTCAGTCCCTGGGTTGGGAAGATCTCCTGGAGAAGGGAAAGGCTGCCCACTCCAGTAATGGGGCCTTGAGAATTCCATGATAGTCCATGGGGTCGCAAAGAGTCAGACATGACTGAGCTATTTTCAAGAAAGTGAAAAATAAATAGAAGGCCATTGCCATCTCATTTTCCTCTGCTGCTCATGATTACATCAAACTAGAGGTGGTAATGTGTACCCATTGTAGTTTATAATAGAGCTTTCAGTTCTCATGTGTCAGTCATATTCTTGGCATTAGCATCATTTTGGAGCGGATATATTAATACAGGGAGATTATAGACTAGTTATACACACCTTGATATAGCTTTTCTTTATTAGTTATGTGACCTAAGCAAGATACTTCATACTTTTAGTTATGTGACCTAAGCAAGATACTTCTGTGTAAGCTTCAGTTTCTTTATCTGTAAAGCAAAGCGAGTTACCGTTTTTGTGTTTATTCTGTTTTCTATTTGCTATCGCATGTGCAAAAAACTTTTAAGATGTGAAAACTTTGTTGTTTTGTTCTGTTCAGTCACTTAGTGTTCTTGTGGGACATTGTCATCTAGTGAGGGGTAATCTTCCTTACATTGTACACACAGAAGCTACTTGACTAGGCAGAAATCGAGACAATTGAGGAGAAAACCAAGGACCTATGTAGATGGTCCACCTCTTCAAGCCTCAGCCGTCTTTGTTATAAAGTAGAAATGATTCACTTTGCTGTGCAGCAAAAGCTGACACAACATTGTAAATCATCTGTACTCCAATTTTAAAAGTTAATTACAGAAAATGAATACACAAGTAGAATAGAAATGATCGTTCTTGTCTTATGTATCTCACAAATCTGTTATAAGGATTATTTGAGATGATAGATATAAAAGTAATTCGTTGGAATTTTCCAAAATAAAGCAGTTTTTTTTAATGTAATTACTTTGTAAGTAATATGCTATTCATATTTAAGGAGATAGTATCATTATTAATATTACACTTAGATAATTTAATTTGTCCTACTTTGCCTAGAAATTGGTCCAAAAGTTAAGGAGAAGAGCAACTTGTGCTATAATATTTATAGTCCAGTAGAGGCCTTTGCTTCAGACCTGGTTATAGCTTTCTTACATAACCCTTCAAATGATAAGTCTTTTCTTTTTTGTCTGCCACTATAACGATTTTGTGGGGTAAGAAGAAATTGTCCTTTAGTAATGTTACCAAGATACCTTTTCCTTCCCAGACCAACCCTGGCTGAGATGCTTTCCTTTGTATTTGATAGGAGTGGGCTTTGCAAGCTCTGGTCTGTTCCCGATTGCAACCTCCTTCACACTCTTCGAGGTGAGTTAGACTCTTATCTAAATCTTGGTCTTTTTCCCAATTCAAACTCTNGATACCTTTTCCTTCCCAGACCAACCCTGGCTGAGATGCTTTCCTTTGTATTTGATAGGAGTGGGCTTTGCAAGCTCTGGTCTGTTCCCGATTGCAACCTCCTTCACACTCTTCGAGGTGAGTTAGACTCTTATCTAAATCTTGGTCTTTTTCCCAATTCAAACTCTTCTTTCCGCTGAGTTCAATAGCTCTACTGAACACTCAACCCCAGTACACACACAGTTAATTCTTGATGTGATCTGACTTGGTTTGGTTTTCTTTGACTGCAAGGCTGAATGATAATGATATCATATGCATATTTCTCTTTCATGTCCAGCCCTACTCTGGCATTTGCAGTCTCTAAAGCAAGAAACTTTTTTGTGTGTGTTTAGCTTTTTTTTTTAATGTAATTTATATGTTTAAATTTTAAAAGTTCAGTTTTTTAGTAGTTGAATAACTAATACTTTATCAGTTCACGTTTTCTGAAATGTGTATGTATAATATTCCTCATTGTGTATATTTACACTTAAGTTATAACGGAACAGCAGCCTTTAATTTCCATCTTTTACACTCCTTCAGGCCATAACACAAACGTGGGAGCGATCGTATTCCATCCCAAATCCACGGTCTCCTTGGACCAAAAAGATGTCAATCTGGCCTCTTGTGCTGCTGACGGTTCTGTGAAGCTGTGGAGCCTTGACAGGTGAATATTACTGCTCTGTCCGCACGGCAGTCACCACAGTAAACAGTTGATTGGTGGGACCTAGAACTCTGTACCTTGGTTTTTGCCTCTAATACAGTGACCACTGTTTCCTGGCTCCAGTTATTCTGGAGCGATCCATTATACCTGCCATTGCAATAGATTGACATTGGAGAAATGCGCTATTTGGTAGATTGACTGAAAATAATACTCCAGACAACACATTGGTTCTTAGCAAACAGCTGCAGGGGAGAGAAAGAAGGCTACGTCCAGCAGTATTGCCAAGGAAGTGGTATCTCCTCTCAATATCATCATACTTTACCTAAACCATATTTTCCAATTACAACAGGCTTGTCTGTTTTAATGTGTTTGTGATTATTTATTGTTTTCCAAGAAATAGTTAGAAGTACCTTATTGCCTAAATGACTTCTGAATTCAGTTGCTTAGTTCTCCTTCTTTGGGAAAGCACATGAGGCTTTTGTTCTAGGAGAGCTAATTAGTGTCTCCACTCTGCTAGACAGGATCTTACCTGTGAGCACAGCAAGTTTTAATTGGCCTTAGTAATAAGTAGCAATATTTGTTCCCCCAGGGCTTTGATTAGTTCTGTGTGTCCACATCAGTAGTGTTCTCTTTTTAATTGCCCTCTTCAGGGTTTGTGTTTATTCCCTTTCACTGGTGTTTCAGATCTTCTTTCCGCTGTTGCTGGTAGTAGAAGTTAATGGCCACTGAGAGGAAACTAAGCCTCTGATTAGGAGTTCTTCTTTCATGTGGATCCTTGGACAAGCTGCAGTTTGAGATAAAATTATCTATAATCCACTTGCACCAGAAATGTTTGATGTTGCCCTGCATCTCTATCAAAGTATGTTTCTTTCTAGAATCTCAGCAGTCCTTTGGTTCAGAGAAATTATTTTGCTTGTTAGGTTGAAGTATCTTTTATTTTTCTCTTAAGTGGTGTAGAATTACGAGTTTGTTGACAGTGAATTGAAATACAAGGACAATGTTTATTGAAGCGTTATGGCATCTGCTTCTGGTTCATTGACTACACTGAAGCCTTTCACTGTATGAATCACAACAAACTGTGGAAAATTCTGAAAGAGATGGGAATACCAGACCACTTGACCTGCCTCCTGTGAAACCTGTATGCAGGTCAAGAAGCAACAGTTAGAACCGGACATGGAACAACACACTGGTCAAAATTTGGAAAGGAGTCCGTCAAGGCTGTATATTGTCACCCTGCTTATTTGACGTACAAGCAGAGTAAATCATGAGACGTGCTGGGCTGGATGAAGCACAGGCTGGAATCAAGATTGCCTGGAGAACTATCAATCACCTCAGATATGCAGATGACACCACCCTTATGCCAGAAAGNTGGGGTGGGAGGTGGGAGGGGGGTTCATGTTTGGGAGTTCGTGTACACCCATAGCAGATTCATGTCAATGTATGCCAAAACCAGTAGAGTACTGTAAAGTAAAGTAAAATGGAAGCTCTAAAAAATAAATAAATAAGAAAATATTTGTTAAAAAATAAAAATAAAAAGCATTCTTCAAGATGCTGACTGTTGTCTCAGAGAAGGTTCTCTGGTGTCTGTACCCACTGCTGCCACAGTCAGGACTGAGGACTGTGGGCTTCAGAGTGCCCTTGAACTGGTTCTGTTTCTATTTGTTATTTTATACAGTGGCATGGTAATACTTCCCCTTGAACTAGGGTGTGTCATTCAGGACTCTGTAGAAAGAACCAATACTGTGTGTGGGGGGAGGGTGTGGAGGGGGGATTGATTCATTTTAAGGAACTGGCTCACATAATTGTGGGGGCTGGCAAATGTGGAATTTATAGAGCAGACCAGCAAGCTGGAAATTAAGGCAAGATTTCTGTATTACATTCCAGGGGCATAATTCCTTCAACTGATTGGATGAGGCTTACCAACACTATTGAGGGTAGACTTCTTTACTTAGTCAGCTGATTGTAAATGTTAGTCACATTCATAAAATACCTTCACAGCAACATCTAGCGTTTACCATAACAGCTGGGCACCATAGCATAGTGAAGTTGACACATAAAATCATGTAGAGTGAAGGCTTATCAATCAGTTGTTGGTAAACAGGTAAAATAAGGCAGATAGTTTCATTTTAATCATTATTGCATTCAAAAAAAATCTGTCATCCAGATAAGAGTTGAGTACGTTACAGTTTTGGGAGGAAGCGGAAAGCCCTGACCTGAAAAGGCAGTCTTTTACCCCAAGCAGTACCTCTTAACCGATGGTGTCAGAGTTGAGTGAGGCCAGAATACGAGAAAAGAAAGAAAGCTAAGAAGGGATAATGTGCTTCCTGCAAGTGTCTGGGCCTTAGTCTTTGTTGCAAATGGAATATCACCTTTGGAATTTAAGAGCACAGAGCATAACCATCAGGAATTTTAATGTCTGGTAATGAAGCTGCAGAGAGGAATTTCAGTGAAGACTAGAGATACAGGTGGGTGTCCTTACATGATTCTAATATCAACAGAAATGATTTCAGTTGGTTGCAGTTTAAGATAACTCCAAAAACATCACCATGTTTGAAGAGAAAACACGGTCAACGTAGAGTGAAGCTTACTGTTGTGGCTGACTCTCGGCACACACTCTGTCATGTCTGACCTGTTAAGATTATGCTTTTGTGTCTGCTTCGGTATCACGGGAACCCTTTTTTTTTTTTTTTCCAGAATGAAAACTTAGTCCTCTATGTTAAAAAAAAATTCTTTTTATGGCACCTGTTGATTTTTAGAGAGAATTGTGAAAGGGAGAAGGTACAGTTCAGTTGAGTTCAGTTCAGTCGCTCAGTCGTGTCCGACTCTTTGCAACCCCATGAATCGCAGCACTCCAGGCCTCCAGGTAGCGGGGCGGTGGGGAGCTATACGTTGTATTATAACTTCACTGCTTACAGATCAGTCTCTCTTCTTGGTTCTATAAATTCACTGAGGCCAGAATCTATTAAAGAAGTTTTGGAGATACAGTTTACATGCAGTGAAATGGATTTAAGTGGATAATTTAGTCAGTCTTGACAAATGTATGCATTCACATGACCCACATCCCTGCTCTTGGAGGTCCCACCAGACGGAGAAGTCACTGTTTCTGGCTGCTCTGAGCCCTCATTGCTCCGGTTGCGGTGAACGGGTGCTGCTTTCGTTCCGGTGCGCGCACGTCTCATTGCAGAGGCTTCCCTGGTTGCTGACTAAGCTCAGCCTCTAGGCACGCAGGCTTCAGCAGTTGTGGCACATGGGTGGCCCGCGTCATGTGGAATTGTCCCGGACCAGGGATCGCGCCCATGTCCCCTGCGTTGGCAGGTGGATTCTTAGCCACTGTGCCACGAGGGGTGTCCCTGAGAAGCATCTTGAGATGAATAATCAAGTTGGACAACTCCATCCATACAACCAGTGGGTCAGTTTATTATAGGGTGGGATCTGGCAGTCAGCAGTCCTGAAGCATTCACAGCTGCACTCTGCGCCTTCAAGAAGCCATTGCAGCAATTTTATAGTTAACCTAGGGTATGAGGGTCTGTGCTTGGAAGCAGGAAGTACATTCCTAAGTCAGGATTTATGAATGGGTAACCAGTAGGTGCTGGGAATACATCAGCAAAGGTCTTCATTGTTTGACGACTAACAGAGCATGGAGGTCTCCTGGTCCTAATGGTTGTTAAACAATATCTATTAACTATTAATAAAAGCCCTTGACAATAGAAAAGTGATTTCCCACACAGTACAGTTCTGGGTGGGGTCAGCAGGAGGACAAGGCAGCATCAGTTATGCTCACAGCCAGGCACTTGTCGATAGGACACTTGCGTCACCCCAGAACTGTCCCCCATGCCTTTCCCAGCCAGCTCCCCTTTCGGAAACAGCCCTGCCCTGATTTCTGTCACCATAAATTAATTCTGTATAGTCATACCTTATAAACTCATTTGTGTCTGGGTTCTTTTACTCAGCACAACATTTTTAGGATTCATTCTTGTTGCATGTATCAGTAGCTCCTTTTTATTGCTGAGAGGTAGTCAGTTGCATAACTGGCAGTTTATCCATTCTCCCATTGGTGGACACTTGGGCTGTTTCCAACTCTTGGCTGGTAAGAATGAAGCTACTATACGTACTCTTGTCCAGTACTTTTTTGTGGACATATTTGTCTTTCCTTTCTTTTGAGTAAATACCTTGGAATGCAATTGCAAGGTTATAGGGTAGATGTATATTTAACTTTTAAAATTTCCAAGTGGTTTTCCAGTGTTGGTGTCATTCTGCATTCCCAGCATTCTAGTGTTGTTGGTGGGTTTTTTTTAACATCTTTGCAACATTTGGCATTGGCAGTCTCATCATTTTGCCCAGTCTTGCAAGTATGTAGTGAAATCTCAATTTTTATTACTCTGATGACTGTTGGTGTTGAGTCATATGCTTATTGACCCTTTGTGTATTTTCTCTTGTTCAGTGTTCAGGTGCTTTACCCATTTTTTAATTGAGGATTTTTTATTTATCTTTTTTCCCATATGTATTACAGTTTTCTCATCATTTATTGAGATTTTCACTATTGAAATTGCTTTGGTGGCTGCATTGAAAGTCATTTGACCGTGTATATGTGGGCCTCTTTATATACTCTCTATTCTATTATAGTCTGTTGATTTATTTGTGATTGATTATATCCCCAACATTCAGTTTAGGACCCAGTAAATGCTCAGTGAATGGAAGGACACAACAGTGAAATTGGGGAAGAAAGTAGGCGACAGAGTCTTTGTTCTGGGCCATTCTGAGGGGATTCTCTTTTTTAAAATAGCCACTGACGTAGTTTTTTAGGCATAGGCAGTCCATAGTTTCCCATTTAGCACCCAAGACAGATATGCTTAGTTGTGGAGACATTATTTATGCCAGAAAAGAATTTGTTAATATGATTGTATGAGTAGTTTCAGAAATATAACTTGAGCTCCAACTATCTACAGTACTTGGTACATTGAAGCACTTTGTACACTTGTAATTTATAGCACTTTGTACACTTTGAGTATCTGCTGGTTAATTATTAGCTTGACTTTTTAAGCTATGACCGATCATGGCGCTTATGGGATTTGGAAGCTCAAGAGGAGATCCTGCATCAGGAGGGCCACAGCATGGGTGTGTATGACATTGCCTTCCATCAAGATGGCTCTTTGGCTGGCACTGGGTAAGCCTTCTTCCACATAGCCGGGGCAGCTCAGTCGTCTGACCTCTGACATCTGCCTGCTTCCACAGAGATCTGGGTTCAGAATACTCATTCATGAATTGTTTTGTCAGGGGACTGGATGCCTTTGGTCGAGTTTGGGACCTGCGCACCGGACGTTGTATCATGTTCCTAGAAGGTCACCTGAAGGAAATATATGGAATAAGTTTCTCCCCCAATGGGTAAATAAGCTCACTGAATGAGGGGTGGCCAGGGTTATTGGTCAGAAATATTCTGTGTGTCTAACTTGCTCGCTACATCTGATCCGCAGCTACCACATTGCCACTGGCAGTGGCGACAACACCTGCAAAGTGTGGGACCTTCGACAGCGACGTTGTGTCTATACCATTCCTGCCCATCAGAACTTAGTGACAGGTGTCAAGTTTGAGCGTAAGTTTTCCTTCTGTTGTAAGCCTAACTTCAAGACAAACAGATTGCATTTGTATGAAATGCAGGCCAGGTGTTAACTTAACTTGGAAGGGGAACATGAGAGTTTGGACCCTGTTGAAGGAACAAATGATAATTTCCTTCCCTCGACCACCCTTTCAGACAGAGCTATGACTGCATGCTTCTTGTTGCTAGGAAGGAAAGAAGACTTCTGTGCATGTTTTGCTTTCCATGGAAGGTCCAAGCTCTTAGTTCTTAATATTATTTTGAATAGGTTGTGTATCAGGGAAAGAACCAAAAGACCTTAATAATGTTATTTGTTTCCCTAAGTTTGTAGAGGCCTGGTAAAAATGCAGATCAGAGGTTGGCGTTTTGTGAATGCCGAAATAACGTCTTTTTGAAAATAGTGTATTCTAGTGGATTTGGGGACTTCCCAGGTGGCACAGCGGTAAAGAATCCACCTGCCAGTGCATGACATGCAAGAGACGTGGGTTTGATCCCTGGGTTGGGAAGATCCCCTGGAGGGGGAAATAGCAAGCCACTCCAGTATTCTTAATTGCTTAAGAATTTTTTTTTTTCCTCATGTGGCATGTGGGATCTTAATTTCGCAACCAGGGGTCAGACCCATGCCCCCTACAGTGGAGGCATGGAATCTTAACCACTGGACTGCCAGGGAAGTAACCCACTGTAATAGTCTTGCCTGGAAGATTCCGTGGCCAGAGGAGCCCGACGGGCCACCGAGAGCCGGCCACGACTGAGCACACAGCCTGCAGCTTTGGGTTCTTTTCTGGCGCTCTTGAAGTTTTCAATTCCTGAAGTAATTCCTCTTCTCTTTTGTAGCTATCCATGGGAATTTCTTGCTCACTGGGGCCTATGATAACACAGCCAAGATCTGGACTCACCCAGGCTGGTCCCCCCTGAAGACTCTGGCCGGCCATGAAGGCAAAGTGATGGGCCTAGACATTTCTTCCGACGGGCAGCTCATAGCCACTTGCTCCTATGACAGGACCTTCAAGCTCTGGATGGCTGAATAGGCAGGACCATGGAAGAAGGACTCAAGCCTCACTCTCCCTTTAGAGCCATTTTCAAAAGAAAGGAATTGATGTGTTTTGTTCTATCATGTATTTTGCCAATTACCATGTATGTAGATCCGCAAAAGAATTGAATTTCTGTCTCAGCTCCCACTTCAGGCAAGCAACCCAGTCCCTGGGTGTTGGTCAACCCCTTCCATGGTTGAAAAATTTTAGTTTTCATCTTCAAGCCCCTCCATGAACTTTGTAGACATTGTTTTATTAATCTTTTGTTTGAATGCCCTCTTGCTTCCCTCAAAGCACTCAGGGTTTTTACTTCTTGAAACCTGGCGTTCGGTTACATGGTACATGTTTCAGGACTCTCTTGTGACCCAGCGAGCAAGACGGCTGTGCTCTGTGTAGGAAGCCCTCAGGTGGAGAAGCACGTCTCACTGACCGCTGAGTGAACAGTAGCTGACAGCGAGAACCCTGAGAATGGAAGGCGGAGACGTAGACCACAGCTGTGTCCTGGGTTACGCAGCGGAGGGTTTACCTCATCCTGTTGAGTTCACTTGGAACGCTAACTGCATCGGGAAGTTCAGAACTGAGCATCTGCCTCTTCAGAAGATGTCTTCCATTTTGCTTTGAAGTTTAGCATCCTTTGTGTTACCCAAAAACTAGGCCATTGTGTCAAGATTCAGTGAAATTTTTAGGAAGCAAACACAATGTCTCTATCGTGCAGGTTCTTTTCTGTTGGTTCTTCATATGTACCCTTCGTGTGGAGATAACTGGGGAAAAAAAACCCTAATGGGTATTCCTAAACATAAACTTTTTTTTCTTTATTGCACACTTGCTACAGAGTAAAATACTATTCTAAAAACTGTCCTTTAAAGAATTATTTTGTATAGTGAAGCTTTTTTTTTTTTGTATAGTGAAGCATTTCCTGAGTCCACAGAGATCCCTTTTCTTAAGTTTGGGATATAACAAATGATCTCAAGTATGGCTTATTCCAGTTCCATCTCCTTAGTAAGCATTCTGTCAGTCATTTAGAGAGTTGTTGCATTGTAGGCCAGACTACAGTGAACTGTATCTGGACCCTCTAATTCTTATTCATTGGCCATGTAGTTACCTTCTCTTTCCACCCCAGATACACAGCCACTGAAGTCTGAATTCACACAGATTCACACAAAAATAGAATTGGCAAGGATTGTGTATAGAGAATTGAAGGGCTTATATGATGGCTTTTTGAACATTCAAAACACTTGTCCTTTGCTTCCCAGGGAGGCTGACAGTTAATCTTGTACAAACTGTGAATGAGTGACATGTAGCTAAATAGACTTTTTAGTCTGATTTCGGTTGCAACCAAGTGGTTGCGCATCCTGTGTGCCTCTGGAAGTTCTGGATTATCAGCTCTGCCTTCTGTTGAGCACGCCACTCTTTTCACTGTTTAACGTAGTTGTGGTTTAGTCACAAAGTTGTGTCCAACTCTTGCAACCCCTCAGACTGTAGCCCAGCAGGCTCTTCTGTCCATGAGATTCTCCTGGCAAGAATACTGGAGTGGGTTACCATTTCCTCCATAGTTAAGCCATGAAGAATTGTTTTTTTTTCATAACTACCTTTGTAGTGTGTTGAAACTAATAATGAACCTTAGTATATTAGCATGCAATTTTTAAATATAGTGTGTTCAAGATTTTCTCAGAGTGAAATTTTACTATCATTCAAACTTGTCTTTTTGGAGGGATGGGGGGTTCCAAGTGATTTAGAAGCAACTGAGTGAAAACATTTCATCTAAGCCTTTGGCAAAAGAAATGTGGAATATACGTTTCTTCAGTGGAAATATTGTTAGCCTTTGGCTGAGGAGCATACACTAAGTGTGGCATTTCATGATAACTGGTGAGATCACTACTGTCATCTCTTAAGAGGACACTTTGTCTAGATCCTGCCAGGCAACACAGACATCTTGTTTAATTCTCACAGTCTCATGAGTTAATTATTCTTGCCTTTTTTCCAAACAAAACTGCAGTTCAAGGAAGTAACTTGTTCCAGATTACCTAATTAGTAAGTGGTAGAGTCTGGTCTCTGTGACCTTATAAGAGGTTTCCTAGGACTTCAGTATGTTAGCAACACTGACCAGACCCAAAAAAAAAAAAAATTGTCCAGCCAGCACAGCCTGTTCCCTGTACAAAGCCTGAATTTTTAACCACTCTACCTTGTATGTATTTTTTACTTGCATTTATTTTTTGGCGGTGTTTATTCCCAGACCATTATGTTTTTTGTTTCTTCATTTTCTTCTGGGGTATGTTTTTCTTCTGTGCCACCTCCTCTTCCAGTTTAGAAACAATCTCCTTTTTCAGTGAGAATTTGTCCTTTTTTCAGCGTGGCGGGGACAGTGAGGATTGTCTCAGTGTAGCAGAGAGAGCTCCTGGATCGGGTGAACCCACCACAAGCTCTGTAAATCCTGCGCCCCCTTATCCAGGCTTTGTTCACCAGGATGTGCTTGGTGGCCAGAGCATCTGCATCTAAGCCCTTCAGTTCGGCATTGCTCTCTGCATCTTTGAGCATGTACAGTAAAAAGTCAGCCCTCTGGACCACCATCCCTGCATCCAGCCCCCCTTTGGCCTGAGCACACCTACAAACTCTACCATTGTGACGACAGAATGGCATGGCACATATTCTGTAAAGGGACATCGTTCAGATACTTGGTGGCATTTCAAATATGCATACCCTAGATGGTCTGGGCCGTTTCACAAGTGTTCTTAGAGTGAACATATGAAGATTTTGAACCTCTTGATTTGCATGATTTTCTGGGGTTTCTGGGTCCTGAATAGCAAACCATTTTTAGAATTCCCCTTCTTTCCCCTGGCAGCATGGAGGCTGCATGATGCCTGGAGTTACTGGAAAAGACATGAACCAGCAAGAGTCTGTCAGAGCGCTGGCCGCCTTCCTGAAAAAGTTCAGGAAGCTGAAAGTCCCTGAATGGGTGGACACTGTCAAGCTGGCCAAGCATAAAGAGCTCGCTCCCTACAACGAGAACTGATCCTACACATGAGCTGCTTCCATTGCACAGCACCTGTACCTCCAGGGACGCTGGGCTTGGCCCCACGACCACGATCTCTGGGGGGGCATTAGAGGAATGGCGTCATGCCCAGCCACTTCAGCAGAGGTTCCAAGAGTGTGGCCCATCAGGTCCTCCAAGCCCTCTAGGGGCTGAAAATGGTGGAAAAGGACCAAGATGGGGGCTGCAAACTGACATCTCAGGAAAAAGAGAGCTCTGGACAGAATCGCCAGACAGGTGGCAGCTGGCAACAAACAGCATTAGAGCAAATGATCCTGGGTTAATACATTGCCTCATTCCTTAAAAAAAAGTCACCTCAGGTCACTTACTGGAAAAGCCTGTTCTACCGTTTATACCACATCACTGCATCTGTTACTCTGACTTCATGCCAAAGGGAGTTAATTTCATCACTTGTACCTGTGAACTTACAAGGAGCCTGCAGTGTTATTCAACAGGAAACTATTTGTATTTTGGGTCAGATGGTGCTTTGTTCTGTAGAAATGTCTTCAGCATTGCAGCATGTCTTGGGCATCCCTGACCTCTGAGTACCAACAGCGAGAAACAAAACTCACCCCTGCATTGGAGGACCAAAGATTTCTAAATGCGCTCTAGAAGGATGGCACTGCCCAATGTTAACACCATTAATACTAAATGTCAAAACAGAAGATGCTGCAGTGTTAAGTATAACCTTCCCTATTCCAGAATACTCAAAGCTGAGTCTTGCTTGGTGAATCAGCCACTCCAAGAGTAGAGGTTCTGTTTTGACTGAAGGCCTCCACCACATGATAGCTGGATGACCTTGAACAAGGTAGCTAAACTTGGGGAGCCTCAGTTTCATCTGTGAAACGGGTGAGACCTCCTGAACTCGGGAGCAGTCGGCCCTAGTACAGAGGGAGGTGTTCCTTCCTGAGCTTCCCCCAGCTCCTCTCTCTGTTCCTCATGGCTCTGAGAACGTGAGCTCATTACCTAATTTACCCGCCACAAGGTTAAGAAGCAAGAATGTGTAAAGAAATGAAGTCAGTGGGGAGAAGTGTGGAGTTCCAGCTTTAGGGTAATTACCTGATGGCGCAAATGGAGAGGTAGATGCTAGTCCCTTGGCAGGATATGAAGGCGGCTTTCTAGTTCCGTAATGGAGAACTTTTCCTTCACAGTGGAGCTTAAGGCTTTGGTGTTGCTAAACATGAAGTCTGCATGTCTTGGCAATTTGGGACTATCTTATACATCAAGACCCATAAGAATTCATAGAAGCTACCTTCATGAAACTCACAAAATGTTATTTAGATAAATGAAATCAACTCAGTTTGTGGGCTCTGAAAGCTTATTCTACAAATTCATCCCCCCAAAACAAAATGTTTTCGTTTTGTGATGTGTTCTAATTTGCTTTGAGGTCATTTCAGAGACCTGAGTCACCAGGTAGCATTAAAAGTAGGGAAACAGAAGTCAGGGTTTTAGATACTGCAGAGGTGGCCACTGGCAGTCAAGCAGCATCCAAATTCTATCCAGTTTTCCTTGGTCCCTAGATGCTGTCATACAAAATAAAAACCAGGGCCCCCTGGCTGTGTTGCTTGGGATGGGAGCTAAGGCTTTTACTCTATCCAGAGTTTCTGCCTTATCTCTCTCTCTTTTTTTTTTTTTTTTTGGCTGCACCTCATGGCATGTGGAACCTTAGTTCCCTTGCAGTGGACTCAGGATGTCCTAACCACTGGACTGCCAGAGAATTCCCTGGCTTCCTTTTTTTTGGTAAAACACAATTTTATTTATTTTTGCCTGCACTGGGTCTTCGTTGCTTTGCGAGGCCTTTCTCTACTGCAGTGAACAGGGGCCTCTTGTTGCCAAGCTCAGGATACAGGCATGCAGCCTCCATAGTTGCAGCTTAGTTGCTCCTCAGCATGTGGTATCTTCCCCGACCAGAGATCAAACCTGTGTCCCCTGCATTGGCAAGCAGATTCTTATCCCCTGTGCCACGCTGAATGCACCCTGCCTTACCTCTTAAGGCCAGAATTACGATGGTTGAAGGAAGGGAATCAGAACTCTACCCTGCACCTACCAGGAGGAATAAAAATCTTTTCTTCCAAATCCCAGATTTCTTTTGATCCACTGACTTTGGCTTATTTTCCCTTTAAACTTTTATACTCTTAACACTCCATAAACCACATACTAACAACAGGTCATCGTGAACAAGAACCAACTCAGTGGGCCTGCCCTCCTTACTGATAAGGACTCTGCCACTCCTGGTTAATCCTACCCTTCTCTCCCCCTAGTTCTGACAGAGGACCAGCCAACGGGTTGTTGAATGAGTGAATAAATTAACGAATGCAGGCCCTTTTTACCGGGAATGGTTGTAAGAGAGCCAAAGAGAAAACTGAAAGGAGAAGACAAACACACTTGCTCCCGATTGAAGTTCACTCCCAGATTTTTTTTTAGCAACAAATAGTAAAAAGAACAACTCAAAAAAACAAAACAAAAATGTGAACTGAGTTCAAAGCAGCTCCAGTAAGAAGTGCAACCTGCTATTTGGGCTGGACAGGTTCCTGGGTACCCTCATCCAGCTTTTTGGCACAACTTGCTTCTGGCTCTGTAATCACAGGTCTGTTCTCTGCCTTTCCATGACCCACGGTTCACACCCAGAGGTCTCTTCACATCTTCCCCAGTCCGTTAGCTTTCAGAGGTTCTCATTATAGTAGGACTCTTGCTAGAAGCAGATGCACAGCCTAGCCGACCCCTGAATTGTAAAAATGAACAATACTATGAAGGAAGACCAACCCCAAGTGATGCTCCGCAGTCCCCATGCCCAGCAGCTGCCAGAAAAGGTGTCTGCAACAGACGCTCACCCCACCCCCCAGAAGAATCGTCTGGTGCAAAAGATGGAGAAGATGAACAAGATGGTGCCACAGAGGATGACCGCCACTGTGTAGGCAAAGATCCGAAAGTGCGGGTTGCGGAGGCACTCCCGCAGAGAGTAACGGCTGGGGATGCGGACTGGCCTGGTGCCAGGGCCCACGTCCTGGGGGTGCTCAGCCTGACTCCCAGGCTCAGGGCCCAGGTCCAGCGTGTAGACCCGGGGCTGGCGCAGGAAGTAGCGGCTCTTGGGCTGGTCCTTGAGGCAGAGCTGGTGGCCTTCCAGGATGACGTGGTGGGGCTCCAAGCGGAGCAGGGTGAGCACGGCGGTATCCGTGGGCAAGTCGGTGACAGGCTGTCCAGAGGCCAGCACGGTGGGGTGGCGGCACAGAGGGCACAGCAGGCGGCGCTGTGTCGGAGTCGCCAGGCTGATGTGCGCCAGGCATTCCACGCAGAAGGAGTGGCAGCAGTCCAGCACTTTGGGGGTGTGGAATGTGTTGTTGAAGGGGTTCCAGCAGACCGGGCACTCAGGCTCCCGGCCCTGCTGCTCTGCCATCCTCAGACCAGACGCTGCGGGGTCTGACAGCAGGCGTCCTGGCAGAAAAGAAGCAAAGGAACACCCATTGGTCTCCGTGCCCTGCTTGGCCCCAGGTTGTGTCTTGAGGGTTGTTGAAAGGCATTATCATCCATATTTATTTCGCAGATGAAACTGAAACTTACATTCAAAAAGATGAAGTGAAATGAACTTATCTATAAAACTGAAATAGATGTAGAAACAAGCTTGTGGTTCTCAGGGGGCAGGCGGGGCAGGGATAAATTGGGAGAGCAGGACTGACATGTACACAGTAAAATAGCTAATAAGGACCTACTGTATAGCACAGGGCCCTCTACTCAGTACTCTGCAATGACCTATTAATATCGGAAAAGAATGTAAAAAAGAGTGGATACATGGAAAGTTATGACCAACCTAGACAGCATATTAAAAAGCAGAGACATTACTTTGTCAACAAAGGTCCGATGCAGTCCATGGGGTCGCTAAGAGTCGGACACGACTTCACTTTCACTTTCACTTTTCACTTTCATGCATTGGAGAAGGAAATGACAACCACTCCAGTGTTCTTGCCTGGAGAATCCCAGGGATGGGGGAGCCTGGTGGGCTGCCGTCTATGGGGTCACACAGAGTTGGACACGACTGAAGCGACTTAGCCGCAGCAAGAGTCCGTATGGTGATTGCAGCCATGAAATTAAAAGACACTTACTCCCTGGAGGAAAAGTTATGACCAACCTAGACAGCATATTAAAAAGCAGAGACATTACTTTGTCAACAAAGGTCCATCTAGTCAAGGCTGTGGTTTTTCCAGTGGTCGTGTATGGATGTGAGAGTTGGACTATAAAGAAAGCTGAGCACCGAAGAATTGATGCTTTTGAACTGTGGTGTTGGAGAAGACTCTTGAGAGTCCCTTGGACTGCAAGGAGATCCAACCAGTCCATCCTAAAGGAAATCAGTTCTGAGTGTTCATTGGAAGGACTGATGTTGAAGCTGAAACTCCAATACTTTGGCCACCTCATGCGAAGAGATGACACATTTGAAAAGACCGTGATGTTGGGAAAGATTGAGGGCAGGAGGAGAAGGGGACGACAGAGGATGAGATGGTTGGATGGCATCACCAACTCAACAGACATGAGTTTGGGTAAACTCCGGGAGTTGGTGACAGACAGGGAGGCCTGGTGTGCCGCTGTTCATGGGGTCAGAAAGTTGGACACGACCGAGCGACGGAACTGAACTGGAGTCCATATGGTGCCTAGACACTATTACGTATAAAACAGATAACTAGTGAGAACCTACTGTACAGCACGGGAACTCTCTTCAGTGCTCTGTAGTGACCCAAATGGGAGGGAAGTCTGAAGAAGGTGGGGTGCATGCGTATGTGTAACTGATTCATTGTGCTGTGCAGCAGAAACTGACACATCACTGTTAAGCAACTGCTGCTGTTCAGTTGCCAGTCGCTCAGTCGCTTCTGACTCTTTGCAGCCTGATGGACTGCAGCACTCCAGGACCCCCTGTCATTCACCGTTTCCCAGAGCTTGCGCAAACTCATGTCCACTCAGTCAGTGATGCCATTCAACCATCTTGTCCTCTGTCGTCTGCTTGTCCTGCCTTCAATCTTTCCCAGCATTGGGGTCTTTTCTAATGAGTCAGCTTTCACATCAGGTGGCCAAAGTATTGGAGCATCAGCTTCAGCATCAGTCCTTCCAAAGAATACTCAGGACTGATTTTCTGACTGGTTTGATCTCCCTGCAGTCCAAGTGACTCTCAAGAGTCTATATATAACCCCCAATAAAATTTAAAACAAAAGAGTCCACATGGTGTCTAAGTCAATGAGAAAGGTGTTCCATTGGAACCTAAGGCATCCACAGGAACTGTCCAGGATCTTCAGTCAAGCCCTTCAAAGCCAAGGGTAACACAGAGAGCAGATTGCTGGAGAACACCAGCTATATAGGCATGGATTTTCCAGGCCCCACTGCCACCCAAGCCCACGTTGGCATCAAGATGCCTTTGCTGATTCTGTGGTGCTGCCAGAAGGAGACTGAGTCCCTCTCCAACTCAAACAAGGCCGTGCTTTTACCCGGAAAGGAAACTGCTCTAATCTATTAAACTACAGGCTGGGTATTGAATCCTCCTGAATAATGTATCAGCACTTGTATCATTGTTCTTTCAGTGAGGAGCTAGGAAAAGAGGGAGAGAACAATGGGCCGCACCCATCCAGGTGGTAATATATAAAGGTGAGAGAGGAGGCATTCAAAGCGCTCATTCAAACAGACGTTTTGCTGTTTGCTTATCAGGAGGAAGGAAAAGAGGAGTTGGGGTGGGGAGGAAGAACATGCCTGTTCTTATATATATATATATATATATATTTTTTTTTTTTTTTAAGAAAGGAGGTCACCAGGAAGTTATCTCTGGAGAAAGTGTTAATTCCTCATCTGACCACGTCTGCCCTCTACAACCTTTAACTGTCCTTCCACCTCCAACTTACTTTAATGAAGGCTTTAGGTAGCGATTCCTTCTGAGGCTGACCTGTGTTTTAGGCTCCTCCACACCAAGGGGGCTGTGAGCATTCAGCTCCTGAAAGGAAGCTGTCCTTAAACACAGGGCTGTCCACACCAAATGGTAGGTCTGTGGCTCTCTGGACCTTGTCAGGGACCTTCCATTTTGGATGGAACTCACCACATTTCAACCCCTTTCAATTTAGATATCTTAAGCATTTACACATTCTTGCCTGGAAAACTTCATGGACAGAGGAGCCCGGCTGGTCCATGTGATTGCAAAGAGTCAGACACGACTGAGCACATGCATCCACACACGTGTGCGCACGCACACACAAGCATTTAAGGCTCTGTTTCTTACGCGCTCTTATTTAAAATGTTGTTTTTAGTGTCAAAACTTTCAAACCTTAGAAGGGTCACTACGTGTATCTCTGGGTAGAAATCAATTTGAACTATACAGATCCTGAAAAAAATCAATGGAATACTCTGGTTAAACACTAAAATCTGTATATTAATGCTATTTCAATATTTTTCATGTTGCTGGGATGTTCCATAATCAATACATATTCTGTGCTTGAAAGATGTTTCCATTTTACACTGGTCAGAAATTACAGAACTGACATATAGTCAATATAAATTGCACTTGTAAATGTAGAGACCTAAATTCTACCAAACATTAAAAATAACATTCTGAGGGTAATGAAGGATGTTCAGGGAGAGATTCTGTTTCTTCACATGGTCAGTAAGAAAGTCTTTTTTACCAATTAAACAGGTATTTCATTTTTTTCCCTCTTACCTTAAATTTTCAAGACATTACTTTCCCTTTCAAATGTCTAATCATTATTTATGTTTTATGTCTTTCATGTTAGTTAAAATTCTACTACCCTTACAATATTATTTAAAACCCCCAAATATAGCTTTCTGTTCAAATTGTGAGGAGCAACTTGGTATGCAATTCAGAGATGATAGGATAAGTCACAGCTCAGATGAGAAGAGCACATGGATCTGAAATAATTATAATGTGGGCAGGTCAAGGGTAAATGCACTTGAGGGTGACTGTATGTGTGAAGGTAGCAGGATGCAGTGTCTAATGATAAAGTGACAGTCAAAAATAACATAAGCCTCTCTAGCTAAATATACATCTTCCAAATTTCTCTGGAACAGTTCAGTGTGTCTGTCATTAGCAGTTATCACAGTGATGGTTTTAAAGAACTGCCACATCCTTTTGTAGAAGTGAGTGGCTGGTTCATTCTACCAATCTAGATGTGAATGAAGGCTCTAATTTCCCATTAGAGAAAATTATATGGGTTGAAAAAGGTATGTGTGAGAGACAGACAAGAAATCCAGGAACCCAGTCAAAAACCCACCCTTGGGCACCCAGGCTGCTAATGGCAGATCACGTATCATGTGTTTTACCTCACCTGACCCCTTAGGATGATTTAGCAGAGGCACTTTTCTCTGCAGACACTGAGAATTAACCCAGAAGTGCTGACCAATAGGGAACTTTCCTTCAGCGAGAGTTTTAAAGCAAAAAAACTCCCTGGTTTTCTCTCTTGCAGGTCCCCTCTTCCCACTTCGAGGAAGTCACTGAAGACCTAACTTCAGCCGGAGCTCTTATTGCTCTGGCTACTTGAGATGATTCAAGAAAAGAAGGTGTCTTTTCACCCCAGGGCAGTGTGTGTGCCTTGACCACTCAAGGTGTCTGTTAATTTTCTCATCTTTCTGTATTTTGAATAGTTTATGCTGGGCTTTTAGTTTTATATGCTCCATCTCAGAGTCTTTTTATCATGTCAAGGAAAAATGCTCACATTTTCCCACCATCAGTTGAGCTGGCTGCTTGACTATAAGGCACATTCAGTGTTCTGACTAGAAACACAAGCAGGACACCAGTGTTTTTATAGTCTACTCAGCTGCCTTTCTTTGTGGTGACTGTGTATTGTGTCCATGTAGCTAAGCTTGGATTATATTCCCCAGAAAGTATCTTCCTTACACAGTTGGCTTGGGTCAGAAGAGAAACTCTGTTTGGGATTCAGAAAGTGGGAATTAAGCAGCCATATTCTTTTATGCTCAATTGGGCTGATGTTGGTGTGGGGTGTGACTGCCCCTCACAGGTGTCATCGCAGATTTGCTGATCCCACTGCTTGGTGTGCGGCAGTGGCCTGGCCCACAGCTCCTCTGGATCCCACTAAGTCTCCTGGGTTAACTTCTCTGACTTCAGGACCAAGTCCATGCATCTCTGCGGGAGAGCGTACCAGCTTATCCTGCAGGCCCCCTGTATCTAGCGTTGGGGGCTTGGATGTAGTTGAGCTCCCATTCCAGTACTCAGAACATTTTAATGTTTTTTTCCCAGCAACTTTACTTTGGGTTCTCCGACATGAACAATTCTGGGATGGGTAGTGGAGTACTGAGAGGCCCAAGTATAATCTTGACTGTTGGGAGTGTCCTGCTGCCAGTCTTTTATTGAGGTTGGGCAGTTCAAGGCACCACAAAGCCCTCTGATCTGCCCAACAAGCCTCTGCACATTACAGAATGGGTTAAGAAGAGGGCTTCTTAGGGAAAACAGTAATCTCCTTGGGTAGCCAAGCAGTGAGAATTTATTTGACTCTTCTACGTGGGTGGTTCTGTTGATTTTAAAGGATATGTTTTAAATTAAGAGAGTTGCCCCAAAGCCACGAAAATACATTTTGGTTATATGTGTGTTTATGCAGAGTTGGTGGGATCTGGAAAACCCTTTAGGAAATTCTCAGCATTGTTCCCATGGCTGAACTTTCTTGAATATAATGCCTTTTTTTTTTTTTTTATAAACAAGAGAGTTTCTTTTGGATCCACTTAGGTGCATGGGTCATGACTTGTACTGGATCTTAAATAATCCCAAACCTAGATGAATAAGAGCAGTTCCCAAACACAGCTGCTTGACAAAGAAGATTGCCAATGTTCTTTTTATGAAGGGAAGGAAAGGATATTTTCAGAAATCTATTTTCTTTCCTCCTGGAGTTTGTTTTTCACTCAATCCCAGAATGAAGATTTATTTTTTTGTTAACTCCAAATATCCATCCTTGAAATAATTTGCAGGTAGTTTTACTGCCTTAATCATCTTTACACCTTAGCTAAATGATGCTTGGTTCATTTTGTGTAAGTTCAAGAAAAAAGACTAAAATCATATTATGCTTAGTGAAATAAGTCAGGCAGAGAAAGACAAATACTGTATGGTATCATTTAACATGTAAAATCTAAAAAATAACACAAATGGATGTATATGAAAAATAGAAACAAAGATTCAGAAAACAGGTAATAACACCTGTTATTATCAAAGGGGAGAGGAAAGTGGGGAGGGAGAAATTAGGGGTACAGGATTAACAAATACAATCCACTCTGGACAAAACAAACAACCAACAAGGATATACTGTAGAGCACAGGGAACTACAGACAGTACCTTGTAACAAGCTATAATGGAGTGTATATATATATATATATTTTGTAAAAAAAAAAAAAATCACTGAATTTTTGCAAAATAAGCCTGAATTTTTGAAAGAGCTGAATCACCAGGCTATATAACTGAAATTAATATAATACTGTAAATCAATAAAAAATGAATAAAATAAAATGGCTTATGAAAAAAGACTAAAATCAGTCCAGCTAGGCCTATACATGTTCAACTACATGATTCTGGCAGGAAAAAGTTTATAGACATGGAAGTCAAACATTACCCAAATAAATGGGACTACATCTTTTGATGCTAGCTTCCATGTTCAAATTTAACAGTGTGGGTCATTAGAAACTTGAGTGTCCCCAGGCCATACCAGGCTGAGGATACAGAGGATTTCATGCATTTAGGGATATTCACACATAACATCTTTACCCAATTGAGTTCAAAAAAAAAAATTAAGAGCTAGACACAGGTGTCAGAAAAAATAACAATCAAATTACTGGCTTCATCACTGATTAAGTCTAAGTAGGAGGACAGAGCTGGGTTGTGCAACAGCAGGCTTATTCCATGCTGTCCCAGTAAAGGCACAGCTGGACACCCTCAGTCCTCAAGCACAGGGTCAAAGGCTGTCCACTAAGCTTCCTGCCTGATCAGGAATACATGAGTCAGGAGATCCCAAGAGAATGCAGGAATGAGCTGAGCACGCCTAGTTCCTCCACCAAAATCCCCCATCAGAGAAGTCTCTACTCCTGTCGTGGGGATACTGGAGGGGTAGGGAGAGAGACCAAGATACTGTTCTAAGGAAGCTCCTCCACTGGGATACTCCCACCCTTCCTGCGCTCTGCTTCGGCTTTCCGCCAGGCTCCACCGGAATGTCTGGAGCTGTCAAGGAGCCCCATGATCTTCTGCAAAGCAGGAGAGAACTCATCTACTCTTTGTAGACTTTAGTGGCAGCATCTTGCTAACACAATCCCAATTCTGCTCAGGTAGGCAGTATAACAAGCCAACTGTAGTCTTCCCCAGCCCTTTTGCATCAAGGGATGGCTATGTGACACAATTTGGACCAATGACACATTAACAGAAGTCTCCTGAGTTTTTGTGTGAAATATTTCAAACTTAAAAGATATATATATATATATATATATATATATATATATAGAGAGAGAGAGAGAGAGAGAGAGAGAGAGAGCGAGAGGGAGAAAGCTATTGGCATGCTCTCCTCCCACTCCCTTCTTCCTCAGATTGGAAATGATAGATTTATAGCCATCTTGCAGTTACAAAGAGTCAAGGAAGAAGATGAAAACTGGCACATTAAGGATGGTGTGACAGATACTAGGTGCCTGGTGGTACTTTGATCAACTGTGCTAAACAAGTTTCAGCCTACATTTGTGTTTCCTATTTTGTGGGAAAACAAAATCAAGACAGAAAAACATTTGTATAAGACACTTGGAGATGGTTTTTGTTTTCTGTTACTTGCAAATAACTGTAATCTGAACTAACAGCAGCTGTGTCTCCCCAGGCAGCTTCAGGAGAGAATTTCATGAAAGCAGTAAAGGAGGAAGGAGGCACCTCACCCTCCCTTCCCTGTACCACTCAGCCAGCAGAGCACCCAAAGTAACACCGGAGACCACAGGGATGAAATCTGTGGCCATCGGACCCCCTCCCCATCCTCACTCAATTACACTGTGGGGCAGAGCCCTTTTCTTCACTCTTGTCACCCACATACTTAAATTCCACTTTCATTGCCTATACCAAGCCACCACCTCACTGACAATAATCACAGAGTCCATTGTCCTGGCTTTCTTGTTTAACCTAAAGATCGGCTAACTTGCTAAGTCATCTACCATTTAGAAAAAACAGGGTAAGTTGGAATTGTGCTTCTAACAGACAGTCCATTTAGAATAAGTTATTTTGTCACCAATGTCTCCAGCTTTGGACAATCAATTGCTTTCTCAAAAAAATCCCAAACTTGTTATCTTCAAAACCAGATCTGTATTGAGTACAG
Source organism: Oreotragus oreotragus (assembly GCA_006410675.1). Lineage (NCBI taxonomy): Eukaryota > Metazoa > Chordata > Mammalia > Artiodactyla > Bovidae > Oreotragus > Oreotragus oreotragus. The sequence goes on along the minus strand of SJYX01004110.1, from coordinate 64,360 downwards.
ACAGAGGCTGAGTTAAAGAGTTTCCTGATACTATAATTAGAGTAATAAAGAAATCATATTCTCACCCCTTAAGTGGTGTATCCTCAATTCGCAGGGAGCGCCATCTCACACAACTCAGTAGTAGTCTATCCTAGTCAAAGAGGTCGGAGGGTTTAGGGAGAGAGAGAAACCACCACCACCTCATACTCTAAGAGGCTGCTTCCTGACACATACAAACCTGAAAAAGATTATAAGCCAAAAAGGTGTCTGGATGCTTGTTTTATAATAAGTAGAACTATAAAATATTTTTTTCTATCAGGAAATATTAACAGATCCAGGGAGCTTTGCAACAAATAAATTCTTACCGGGTTATTAGTTTTTCACTTCCTTCTATAAGAGTATAACATTTTTCAAATTAATCTGTATATTTGTTGTGATGTTTCCTGTTCTCTTGTGGTTTCTATACAGTTAGCTCTGTGTGCCAATAGGTTTTAGTTTTGTCTGGCTCCATCAGTTAGAATGCATTGAGTTTCAAGTAACAGAAAACCTAATAGTGATTCAAACCACAAGGACATTTATTGTTATCAAGAAGTCGTAAGGCAGTCTGTCCTGGAGTTTATTCAGTGACTCGGTGGTGCTGTAAGACAACATCGTGTATCAAAGATCTTTCTATCATCCCACACCGCCCTGCTCAAACAGTTGGTGATGTTTCAAAATGGCTGCCACAGCTTCCAAAATCAGTCCTCAAAAACAAAAAGACAAAGCAAAAAGGATTCTGTCTATGGGTCTCACATCTTTATCAAGGAGGAAACTTTTCACAAGAGCAGCCTAGCAGGCTTCCTCTTGGATTTCATTGGCCAGGAATGGGTCACCTGGCACACACTGGCTGCAAAGGGGGCTGGAAAATCCAACATGTCATTTTGAACCTTGTGCAGAGGAGATGGGCAAAGAGGAAGGGCATTGGAAACAGCTGCTGGGGAGGCCACAAACGTGCCACAGAATATAAACCTTTAAAGATCACCAATTCATATTTTTATTTGCTCTCTGTGTCCTTTTATAACAAAACAAAAAATGAAAACTATAATGGCAGTAATGTATTCAAATAGTACTTTGAAAAATAGAAGAAAAATCACCCATAATTCTATCCTTGTTACAAAGATTTCCTTTTTGTGTATTATTTTCTATTCACTGCCCATAGTCTAGTCATAAACATTTTTACCTTTTTACAAACTAATTTTATACTTTTTTGTTTACTATCACATCACAATTATTTTCCTATTTTTCTATATATTTTTCATAATTGTAACTTTTAATGTAAAAATAAACTTTTATAAGATCTAATACACATCACAATTTACTTAACCATGTCCCTATTACTGAACTCAGTTGACTTTTCATTTTGTGGCAAATATAGATTATAGTGCAATAGCATCTCTCTGTGCATAAGTTTTCTGTGCAAGGAGGTTAAGTGTAGAAAAAAACTACAAAGTCATAAGGAAGTAAGGTATAGCATAGTGATTATAGTTTAACATAGTAGCAAATTTGAAAGTTGCTAAGAGAGTGAATCTTAAACACTCCATCACATGAAGAAAAAATTTTATCTATGGTAACAGATGTTAAATAGACTTAATGTGGTGATTACTCTGTAATAGACACAAATACGGAATTATTATGTTGCATATGAGAAATTAATGTTATATATCAATTGTGCCTCAAAAACTATGAGTATTTTTATAACTTTTAAAATGTCATAATCTCAATCTGAATGACTGTTCAAATTTAAAATACTACTAATTATATATGAAAGAAAGAAAGTGAAAGTGAAGTTGCTTAGTCGTGTCCGACTCTTTGTGACCCGATGGACTGTAGCCTACTAGGCTCCTCCACCCATGGAATTTTATATTATGTTGCATATGAGAAATTAATGTTATATATCAATTGTGCCTCAAAAACTATGAGTATTTTTATAACTTTTAAAATGTCATAATCTCAATCTGAATGACTGTTCAAATTTAAAATACTACTAATTATATATGAAAGAAAGAAAGTGAAAGTGAAGTTGCTTAGTCGTGTCCGACTCTTTGTGACCCGATGGACTGTAGCCTACTAGGCTCCTCCACCCATGGAATTTTCCAGGCAAGAGTACTGGAGTGGGTTGCCATTTCCTTCTCCAGGGGATCGTCCCGACCCAGGGATCGAACCCGAGTCTCCCACATTGTAGACAGACGCTTAACTGTCTGAGCCACCAGGGAAGTATATACATGCAAATTTCATCACAACCTGACTTAACACGGTGCTATCATTATTTAGATGCTTGTTTGTTTGATCACTGATTCACCAACTATAAAATGTTAACACTATATTTTCTTTCCATTATTTTCATTTTTCCTGACAGGGAGACCAGAGAACTAAGCTAGCGAGATCTTATCATATTTGACTACCCTTGGAGCAAGACAGTTTCTTACCCAGAGCTAAGTTAAATCAAAATGCTAAAAATTTTTTGAATCTTTCTGAAAAGTATGTGAGAGAAATTTTGTCTGATTTTTATTTTCTGCCTTGTTTTTTCTAATTACACGATATATATAGAATATGTATTACTTTATATGTATTTAAGCAATTATATTTTTTCACTTTCAATGAATTAAACTTAGACAGCACTGTCATAGATGTGTAAGCAAAGAAAAGAGTCCAAACAGGTCAACAGAACATGGAGAACCTAAGAATACACAGATGGGATATACAGCCAAGGCTTGGGGAGTCCACACAGACCGGTGTCCAGATCAGCAGTCAGGTGTCTTCTTACTGTTATTGTTCTTGACTGTATTATCTATTCACATCCTAAAACCTGCCTTTGTAATTATATTCATTCATTTCACAATGTTTATCAAATACCCCTTATGCACCAAGCACTGTGCTAAGTGCTAGGATGCAGTATTAAACGCAACAGACATAAAGTCCCTAACCAGAGAGGAAGGTTAACTGTCACAAAGAAAGGAAAAGGACAAGGGTATAGAGCGTGTCTGGCAGAAGAGGCAAGTCTCTCTCTCATATAGCAGGTCTAAGAATGCTTCTCTGAAGAAGTGATGTTTGAAAGGGACCTGGATGAAAGAAGAAAATAGGTATGCAAATCCCTGAGCAGTCTTCCAGACTGAGAAATAGAGAGCAGAAAGCACTCCCAAGATCTGAGTGAACTGGATGTGTTCAAGTAAGTGAGGGAGAAAGTGCTAAGAGATGTGACTGGAGAGAAATCTAGAAGCCAGATCCCATAGCTTTCACAGGCCACGATAGGAATTTGGGATTGTGCTCCCAGTATGAGAAAAGTAGTTGGGTTTGTAAAGACTTACATTTTAAAGGAAACATGCATGGGTGCTGTTTGGAGACTAGACTAGGGGTAGGGGATGCTGGAGGCAAAAATGAAAGCTGAGACATTTCAATAGTCTAGGTGAGAGGAGCTAGGGGTTTGGACTGAGGTGGAGGTAATGGAGCTAGTGAACAGCTGTCAGATTCCGGATTTTTCAGGATAGAGCTGCCAGAATTTGCTGATGGACTAAATGTGGCAAGCAAGAGAAAAGGAGGAATCCAGTGTGACTCTTGGGTTCTTGGCCAGGTGAATCTATAGTCCTTTGTACTGCATTCTGGAACAGTGAGCGAGGGGCAGGTATGGACGAGAAAATCAGAAGCTCGGTTCTCTTAAGTGTGAGATTAGGAATTCAATTGAAGATGTTGAGCTGGCAGCCGAATATATTTCTCCGGTGTCCTAGGCAGAAACTGGGACTGGAGGTTTAATTTCAAAATCATCAGGTATAGGTAGTATTTAAAGCCAAGAGCCCGGATGGGATGACCTAGGGAGTGAGTACAGGTGGAGAAGAGAAGCAGCTCTCTGTCACATGGCGCTTGGGACAACCAGGAGGATCCAGCCAAGGTCACTAAGGAGTGGCCAGAGAGGTGGGAAGAGAACTGGTGGGTTCAGGGTCCTGGAAGCCAGAGGCAGACACCATTTCAAGGACTGTTGCAATTAACCATGTCAAATGCTACCAGAAAGTCTAGTGAGATGAAGACTAAAGCTGATCTGCAGCAAGTGATGTTCCAGCACTAGGTAAACTCCCACATGCCCCAAGGTGGATCAAAAGCATGATAAGCAATCCCAGCAACCACTTCTCCCCAGATGCTTCCAAAGTAACACTGGGAGGATTCGGATCTGTCTTTATGGAAGTTCCCACAAGTTGTTGTAATTCCTTGTTGGAGATGAATGCTCTGGTATTCCTGAGGTTATTCTGAGAGGAATAAAGGGGCAGTAAATGCAAAGCACGAGGCACAAGGTCTGGCACACTGTAATCACCCAACACTATCAGTGTGAGCTCTCACTGTAACCCTGGTGAGTCTCATCTAATGTTCAGCTCTCATTTCAGGCCGCTGCTTAGCAGTCTTCCAAAGATAAGCGCTAAGTTTTCTGGAGATGATTGAAAGCCATCACAATGTCTTATAGCTGAAAGGGCTAGAGAGATTAATCACTCCATTCTCTTCACTTGACAGATGAGAAAACAGAGATCTACAAAGATTAGGTGACTTTCTCAAGGTCACCTACCAGATTTGTGGCAAGACTTAAACCAGAGCACAGGTCTCTGAATGCCAAATTCTTAAGAATTAGAGTAAAGCTTACAGTTAGAGAACTGAACATTCCATTCCAGGGGATCTCTCTCAGATAGCTAAAGCTTGTTCTTTTTAACCACGGAAATTTACTAACAATCATTATCATCATCATTTATCACTCTTGTTTAAAATCTTCTACTGCTTTTGATTAAAACAGTTCTGCTGAGTGGAGTTATTTTAGCCTAAAAGATCCGAAATCCTTAAAGGAGCTTTTCTTGTTACCTCATTTCTTTACCAGATGCTTTAAGCTTTGAGCGATCCCTTTGACTTATAAAGCAAGTGACAACTTCATTATGACAGTGTTAGAATATTGTCAAAGTGATCACTTGACATTTTCTGAAAAGAAAAATCTAAGAAATTAAGAACAGCAACAAGCACATGATTCCATATGTAAGAGTATCCACCATTATGAGTACATTTATTTATATTATATATGTATATGTAGATTTGTAAGTATATTATCATGGAAATTTCAGTGCACAACACAGATCTGAAACTCACGGAGAAATTAATCTTAAATGAGTCTGTGTTATCTTTCAGTTTTTCAGAGTACACATGAGTCTCATATATATTTAGTTATTGAAAGTGTCTCCATAGCATTTTTCTGGAGATTCTGAACATCACTTCATTAAACACCTAAATACTCCTGTGAGAGATGAGGAATCAGATATTACTATTCCTATTCTAGAAACGAGAAAGCTAACATCCTCACATGTTAATATACCCAGAGGACCTATATGAACAAGAACAAAGTTCTATTCTCCCTTTGCCCTCTCATCAGGCAATCTTTGAGTCTCTCATCCTGGAGTCTGAATTTAGCCCTCAGGATTTTCAGCTGTTCCAGGAATAGGCCTTGCCAGAAAATAAAGCCCACTGATTCCTGATGCTTACAAATTCACCCTCACCTTTTCCCATCACTGGTGACCTCAGGTTCAGCTTCTGCCTGCCTTTGAGGTCAGAGGGTGTCTGTTGCTACAACAACCATGAATCCATCACGGTTACAAGGAAACTGCCAGTCACTTACATTGGCCCAATCTTGTTAGAGCAGCTGAGCTGTGTTATCTCTAGAGTGGAGTAGCAAATAACAGACCAGCAAAGGATTCCTTCTCTGCCTCATTAGATTTTACTGTCTGTGAGTGATGGGAGATATGGCTGGATGTTGGGCATGTGAAAAGTCCTGGAGAAAGAAATGACACCTGGATAATTACAGGGTGGTTGAAAGGATTAATATTAAAAAAGATAACACGTGTAAAGTGCTTTTTCAAGGGTCTTGCTCAAAGAATGTGTCCAACAGATGCTGGCAGTTGTTAGTATTTGTAGGTTAGCTGGTAGAATTTGCAAAGAGCTGATAATCATAATCACGGTTGCCATTTATTCAGTTGGACTTAAATTTAACAGCAAGATTACAAGGTGATTGCCATTTTCCCTATTCCACAGAGCAGAAAGTGGCAGACTTGGGATCTGACAAAGATTTCTCTGATTTTACCAAGCTCGTTCATTCATTCATTTGCTCACAAGTACTAACTAAGCTACTATGTACTAGGCACCGAGTTAGGCAAAGAGGAGAATAAGACAGACCCATTCCCTGTCCTCACAGGACACGGAGCACAGAGAGGAATACAGTCAGGTGAAACCCAGGGTCATTATATCCCCATTCTTGCTCTGTCACCTTGAATGCAAGCCTCTGCCCCTGTCTCTTATACACATCTAGATGTGTATAAGAGACAGACCTCATTTAGAAAACCAAAGTGTGGTAGAACCTCTGAATGGCCCAAAGCCCTTTTATGTGGGTGACCCAGCCTATGACACACAGACATGCACTGTCCACGCCTCTGTGTGCAGCCTTATCTGCACTTGGACGAAAACCCCAAACTGGAGCCCTTGGAGAATCATGGCTTGTGGTTTTGGAATACTTACCCTTGATAGGGGTAGGTGGGTGGATGCGTTAGTGGGGTGTCCCAGTCACATGTCTAGGTGAGAAATCTGGGACAATAAACCTACAAAGTGGTGCTGTGTATTTACCATTACTTATGATCACTAAGTGGTCATGTATGGATGTGAGAGTGGGACCATAAAGAAGGCTGAGCACTGAAGAACTGATGCTTTTGAACTGTGGTGTTGGAGAAGACTCTTGAGAGTCCCTTGGACTGCAAGGAGATCCAGTCAATCCTTAAAGAAATCAGTCCTAAATATTCATTGGAAGAACTGATGTTAAAGCTGAGGCTTCAATAAGCTGGCCACCTGATGCAAAGAGCTGACTCATTGGAAAAGACCCTGATGCTGGGAAAGATTGAAGGCAGGAGGAGAAGGGGATGGCAGAGGATGAGATGGTTGGATGGCATCATCAACTTGATGGACATGAGTTTGAGCAAGCTCCGGGAGTTGGTAATGGACAGGGAAGCCTGGTGTGCTTCAGTCCATGGGGCTGCAAAGATTTGGACACGACTGAGCAACTGAACTGAACTGATGATCACTAATCATTTAAATACCTCACTGGAAATTCATTTAACAATTTTACAACATAACTTTGAACAGAGATCTGAATAATTCTGTGTTTGTAACCACTAGAAGGGGATGACAGAGGATGAGATGGCTGGATGGCATCACCAACTTGATGGACGAGTTTGGGTGAATTCCGGGAGTCGGTGATGGACAGGGAGGCCTGGCATGCTGCAATTCATGGGGTCGCAAAGAGTCGGACACAACTGAGAGACTGAACTGAACTGAACTGAACTGATTTTATACTCAGCTAGGCACTGGAGAAGGAAATGGCAACCCACTCCAGTGTTCTTGCCTGGAGAATCCCAGGGATGGGGGAGCCTGGTGGGCTGCCGTCTATGGGGTTGCACA